>SMGT01009067.1:55845-77889 GCA_004794575.1 Lanistes nyassanus
GGGGGGGGGGGGGCTCGAAGACCATCGCCCGAGTTCACCGCCTTCAATTAATCACCGGCGGTTGCTTTACAGATTTCAATAACAACATCCAGAGTGCCCTCCGCGGGCCGTCTTGTCCAGTCACAAACACTCGCGCTGTCCTTGACCTGCTGCCACCTGTCCAAATGCCGGTGCGTCAGGGACAGGCGACTGCCCAAGCGACAGCCACTCCTGGCCCCCTTCGTGGTGCCCGACGTTAGCTGTGCATCTACAAGGTAGCCCCAGGGCTAGTTAGACATCTTTCCAGGCCATCGAAACTCTTAAGTTGCTGGCCTGTCGGGTGAGCGATTTTGTGTGTGCGGACTGCTGCCAGCGTGTTCATGTTTGTCTATCTGATTACCGTGCATAGCAGCACACGGATCATTGAAGAAAGCGTCACTTCCTCTAATTAAGACCTCTCCCAGAGAACACCGAATTCTTCTTGATTTTGCAACGTCCTAATTAAGAGGTGCCATCATCGTATTTAATCGATTTAGTTTAATTTGTTTGTAATCTTATAAATACGTTCCCGAGAGAAACTGTCACACAAAAAGAATTTTCGGCTTCTGAAAATATAACCGGACTTCGAATTTCAAAAATTACTTGCGCGAGAGTGTAGAGAACAAAAATGGTGAATTGTACCATCTTAGTACAATAATGAAAACTGAGGAGAAGGGGAGAAGGGGGGGGGGGGTAGAGTACAGACCCCCTCTGGACTATGAGTTTCACCTGTGGGTGGGTTTGGTGGTGTAGCTCGATAATAAGAAAAAAAACCCCAATAAGATTATCGAGCTCGGAGGGCGTGGAGTTCGATCTCAAAGCACAAGTACAGTAATGTCAGAGGTTTAGAATGTCTGAAAATACGACGATGTTTTAACAGACGCATAAAACTAACCTTTCAAGCAGATAATGTTTAAAAAGGCTTGACTGCATACAGCTTTGACGGAGTCTAAACGCGTACTGAACCTACAGTTACAAGAGTTCTTTCTTTTGTCTGAGATGCCATACAGCAGAACTTCGTGATTCCTAACAGCGCATTTTTCTAGACACGTGTAAAGTCGGGACTGTAAAAACCGTGTTTAATACTCGATCGGTTCTATTGTCGGGCAAGCAGCTTACCGGAAACAGGGTTATCATACAGCAGAAAGAACTGTTTAGAGGCGGTTGTGAATACTTGCTGTTTCGCAACATCCTTCGTAGCGCCTCAACATCCTCTAACCTACCCCGGGCAACCATCGATGATGTTATTTCAAAAAGTCTTCAGCTATGACGAAGCAAACATTAATTGTAGATGATACGAGTTCAGTGCATACTGTTTGACCGTCACAGGTGGCAGGGGGAGTGGGGAGTGCTAGGACGATGCCACTACGGTCCCCGACCCATGAAGACCTGTCTCTGTTCACTCTCTTTCTGTCCAGGGTTGTGCCACCCGACTGGAGATAGATAGAGAGAGACTTTAGCAGTAGTGTGATGATGTGTGACTGTGTTGTTTATCGTTATCCTCTCCTTTCACAAAAACTTCTAACTAGCTCCATTTTATCCCTTCTGATTTTCCATTAACAACGCCGTGCACCGAGACTTTTCGAAGAACATCATCTTAGAGAAATTTAATGTTGGTTAATTTGTGATTAATTTTAAAGTTCTGGTGGATTCTTACTTATCTGATGAACGGTCTAGTTCTGTTGGTTTTTTTTTTTACCTCATTAGAACGATCGTATGTTTAGCCTGTTTGTAATTATTTCTTCCCAACCTCCAACCCCTATCATGTGCCTCCGCGAAGCCGTCATTTTTAAAAATTATTATTAACAATGTATCACAAATGCAAGAAGCGTGGAAAAAGCTAACCGTCAGCTCTTTATGTGGTGAATGTCTTCAATAAACTCATTTTTATTCTCTCTACCAAAGCCCATTTCATCCTGTCCTGTCTGCCCGTACTCGGGGGTAGCTCGAGTGTATAGTATCTGCGTGTGTCTGTGTGCGCATGCGCGAGCGTGTTACATTGTGTGTGCGCGTGCTGGAGAGTGCGTGCACCTTGAGCTCACGTGTAAGATTTGGGGCTCTAAAAATACCGTAATTATTATTACCATAATCGGCCCATCTAAAATTGTGTGTGTGTGTGTGTGTGTGTTCCTTTTTGTGCGAAGTGACGGCCCCCATATGAAGCGGGAATAAATCCATTCCTATACAATAACGAGCTCCGTAGATACAGTTTATTGCATTCGGATAATGAATCTTGAAGTCCGTTCTGTTGACGCGCTACTCCGATCTCAAAGATCTTAGAAAACATTGCAACCAAAACTTGCAGCACCCCTTTCGTTAGAATCCTAACGTCAAACTGGTGTTGTGTATCCTTCCGCTCTGGTCACATGTAGGGTTATGGGGGGGGGGGTCATTCTAAGGGTTCACCACGCATTTTCTTACGACCGCCACAACTGCAGCAGCAGCAGCAGCAGCGGCAAGAGCAGTAATCCCAGTAGTATCAGAGGACGAAGAGGAGGAGTAAAGGAGGAAGAAAACAGGTCGACGAAAAGGCGCGGAGGAGGAGGAGGAAATGTGCCAGACCGCATTTCCAAGCTGCACTGCTTGGCTGAAACAGTTCGAAGAGGAAGGAAAACAGCGATGTCGCTTAGACCCAACCGTCTTCAAGGGAACTACGATTTATTTTCTGTTCCTGCAGATGACGACTGACGACAAACGTGTCGGCTACAAATTACGCCAGCTCGTGACGTCACAGACTTCACAGATACCTGTGGGGGTGGGACGCACCTGATACCCTTCTGCCGTGCCTCGTTCGGCGGCCTGCACTGCTGCAACCGATGGCGATGCTGCGATGACAGGTGAGACACAGCACGCGCTAGCACGCGGGGGTGCATCCGCCCCGGCCACCCCATTTCCTGTCCCGTCTCCTGCAGGCAAGTTGTGAGGGGCACACAAAGATGCTTCCTCTACAGAAAGATGAACCACTCCCCTGAGAAAGTGAAGCCGTGCAGCCGCGGGTCTTCCCCACAGCCGCGCCCAGTTTTACCTACTATCGCCACACTTCAAGCACTGATGACGTAACAGCGAGAGGAGATCAATGGCCATGACAATTCTTTTCGTCAGGTAACGTCACTGCTTGTACAAAAAAGTAACGGTATGGAGGACGTAGACACGTTTCTTATGACACCTAACACTATAGATGCTCAGCAAAGTGTTCTTTCCCAAATCAGGACCTGATAAGAAGTGTCTCTTCTTCACTCGCCTTCCCCTAAGGCCGCTAGCTGGTTCGAACCAAGGGGAGGCCAAGGATTATTTCCGGGAATTTTATATTGTTCAGACTCCAAGGCCATCTCCCGGCACATCAATCCCCATGTCCGCACTGGCCGTCTTACTGCAGCTGTCAGTCTAGTTGTACTTTCAGTGCATAGCTTAGTAATACGACCCATTCCCCCAAAGTGCGAAATCACTGCGAGGTGGAACCACCTTCCTAAAATAACCAACCAACCAACCTCGCCTTCCCCGTGTCTATAAAACTCGCCTCTGTACGTCCACGGTTCAATGGGCTTGGAGACGAGACCCCTCGAAGATAAGGGCCCCTCTCCGGACAGCTGATTTATACATGATTGTCTCTCTCCTAACAGTTGATTTATACATGATTGTCTCTCTCCTGAGAGTTGATTTATACATGATTGTCTCTCTCCGGCTGACTTAGAATTAAGGGTTACTCACCGGACAACCGATCTTTGCACGAGATCTCTACACGGCCTACCGATCTCAGGATGCGTGTTCTCTTCTGAGCAGTGCCAACGAAAGTAGTGCAGACCTTTCTGTGCGACTTCTTGGTACACCTGCAACTTTGGCTTGCGTATTCTACGGACTTGCCAGGGTTTTTATTTAGTGATAAAATATTTTTTTTGTTATAGTTAGTTATAAGAAAATGAAGACAATAGGAAGGCATGTGCAGAAAGAGACGATCGATCATGTGTTATTCTCTCTGTCTTTCTGTCTGTCTCTCTCTCTGTGGGTTCGTGTCTTGCGTCATGGAAAACAAGGTACACGGCGAGTTCCCCCCCCCCCCGGAATAAAGAACGAGAAGCTTGCATCTGGGTTTTCTTGGCGGCAGAAGATCCTGGCAAATGCAATATAACACCTTAGTCTAGATGCCAAAGAGTCTGCAACGAAACGCAGTTTTGGCTGTCGTGGACAACATAACCACGAGCATGACCGCCTGCCAAGGTCGCGTTGTCGCCGGGCAGCATACAGGTAAAGTCCATGGCGTCACATCTCGGGCTATTTACAGATTTGACGGGCGCCAGACGAAAACGGGAATGTGACGGCTCTGCGTCCCCGTCAACAGCATGCGGCAAGCTTTACGCCACCGACCAAACACGCCGGACAATGGCCGGCTTGTGGGCGCGAAGACGTCAACGTACTTTATGGAGAAGCTGGTGGTGGGGTTCAAAAGTCACCCAGTCTGGGACGCAGGCAGCGCCCGAGACTCAAACACGACGCCGCGCCCCTTCGGCGACCGGTGTGTGCGTGAGAGAGGTCCATCGTGGCCGTCACCTCCAGCACACCCCTCCCACCAGCCCTCTCACCCCAGTCTTGCTCCTTCCTTCTCCGTCAGCTCCGGCTAGCCGCTGCGCGCAGTCACCTGACTCCTGGCGGTTGTCACTCTAAACGGTGGGTACACTCGGCAAGCCCTCGGTCGACTGCCGGTTGCACGGGCGCACGGGATTATCTGGCTCAATGAAGTCGCTTGAGTGTAGAATGGGGCAGCCTGTTAGCTCGAGGTAAACACGCGCCGTGACGGACGGCCGCTGTACGTCTGGAGTGTCTGACGTTCGGAGTACCATCAGACGGTCTGACGTGCCAGTGTAGGTGTGCGTTGTTTGCAGACTGGCTTCTCGGCCGACAAGCGGTCAGTTCGACGATTGCCTTTACCTCGCTGCGGACCGGGCGCGACGGCAGCGCTGGGCCCATTGGCGGTTTCGGGCAATTAACGCACTTCATCTGTGTGAGGGTCAAGGGGGAACGGACAGCGTGCACGAGGAGGCTGGCGGTGGTTGTTAGCATCAGGTCAGACACGACACTCCTCTATCGAACCGTGAAAACGACTCTAAACGGAGCTATCAAATGCATTTCCCTCAATCGCCACCTTCCCCCTATCCCCCAATAGTGCAAAATCACCGACAGGTGGAAAAACTTTCCCCCATATAACAACAAATGCACAAATTTAGGGTAGGTGACGTGTCGACCCGAAATCAAAGGCTGCACAGTTGTGTTTTCTCCCACAAAATGCTGAATGACATCCTCCAATTGTGTACATGTTTTCTTTCTGTAAAAATTTTGGTCGGGTTCAATATGGAACTGACGAGTGACGATGTTCGTATCATGACAGAGGAAAGGGAACGGACGAGGGAAAAGGAAGAAAAGTGAACGACTTATCGAAGCGAAGACAGAGAAGCAGAAAAAAAGATACAAAAAAAGGAGAAGGTGGATGAGTCGCTAATATTTTAATAATCACTCGAGAGTTTACACGAGAGACAACACAATTAAACAGGATTTGCACGCCTTTCACGTTCTTGCAGCAAGAGTGGCAATTATCATCATTTCATCGCCTTCGTCGCTGTTATCGTCAGACCTCTGCAGTTGATGCGGACGGACAGAATCAAAGGAGAAGATAAGGCCTACATGAAGAGGGCAGGAGGTTCGAAACAATTTAAATGTCGTTTCTCCAACAGAAGCTGCCAACTGCGTCGCCACAAAAAAAAACAACACAACAACAACAACAATCCCAAGAAAAAGCAGGCAGTTCTACCTGTCTAAAAGACAGTTTCACCTTGTACAAACGGTAAGATACCATGGTGGGTAGGCAACAGGTGGTCGAACTTTTCCCAGTTGCGCCCTATGTTTCCAGCAGGAGGCTTTAGAGTAAAACATGATGGAGCTCAACAATAAGCCTGCGTTCAGCTGCGGCAACCATTGGTACACCCTGGGTTTTCATCCCTCTCTTCCGGCGAAAGAAAAAAAATTGGATCCAGGCTAGTACCCTCCCCTAGTTGTACCCCGTGACGTCCGCTCTTCCGGAACGACCGCGACTGACCCTTGACCTCTGGCCCGCTGCGTCTCCCGGTGCGCTCCCCAGAGGGGCGGCGTGCGACGCCTGTCGGTCTGTCACGCACGCCTGATGCCGGAGACAGGCGGCCACGCACAGCAGAACGCAAGGCACTGCCGCAGCAGTTCAGTCTAGTGCTGACGACGGCAGTGCAAAAGCTAGTGGCTGGAAAAAAAGTTTACAAAGAGTGGGGGTGGGGAGGTTGACCGCAGCAGCGTCGGGCTGTCAGGCGCTCAGGTAAAGGAGTCCAGACCTCGAACACAAACAAATAAGTAAACAAACCAAAAATGCATTTCAAAAACTACCGCTCGACAAGTTAAAAAAAATGCTGTAGACGACATAGGTTTCATTGGGTTTGCTTTTTTCCCGTGGAACTGGAGTGTAGAGGGTAGGGGCAGGGAAATCGAGCGGTGGGGACATCTCTGCTCAACCTTAACTAAAAAAATTGATACCATAATTTGGAAAAACTTATAATCATAGTAAAACATGCAGAAAAGATAAGGCGTGGCAGTTCTGGGTTGGGTTGCATGAGCTTTCGTATCTGCTCATCCGTTCATAAGAACGGCCGTAAAGTCCGTTTGTCCTGTCTATTGTACGTGAAACTTCATGTATGTGCAAGAGACACGAACGCCAAGGCAAACCAGCCACACACCTGTGCGACTATCTTTCAGGACCAATCAGAATAACAGCAGTGAGCAAAGAGGGATTATCTTGGAGCTGAATGTCCAATAGAGTATTAGACTGCGTGTGGTCGAAGTCAATATCATTTGAAATATGGGCGCAGTTTCATTTCCTTTCTGTGCCCGTAACACTCCCCTGAAGCCTTCCTTACCCCTCCAGAGCCAACGACTGTACCACAGTAAAGAGATGTTCATAATTTTCCTGTACCTGTGGGTTGCGGGGCTTGCCTGTACTCCATTACCCGTTCAAACAAGCTTTCGGCAAATGAAAACACGAAAACGATATTTTGAAGTGTAATATTGACCCGTGCTGGCGACTATTACTCTCACAAAAGCCTTGCCAGCAGAAAGAAGTCCCTTCGCTCTGTGAACACTGGAAATCGCTTCTTTTTGTCGTGCTGGGCACGTTCAGCATTATGATTCTGAGTGCTAGGGGAAAAAAGAAAAGGCTGAAACGACATTGGAAATTGAAAGGAAAAGTGTAAACACAGCAATTTATACAGTACTCGATTGAAATGGAACACACCATTGAGGCAGTTATAGCAGACGTCGAAATGGACAGCAGGCACTTGGTGCAGCTGTTGTATTTAAAGAGGGTGGCGCGTGTGAAACTTATACATGAGAACGGTGTTCACGCGCCTGCCTGATTTTGGCAAGGCCTGCGAGAAACGAAGCTTTAAGGTCATGCCAGACGACACGAGCAAAGTCATGGGCAGCTGACTACCGAGCCAAGAGCTTCTGACAGCCGAGCTGCTCGTTTCCGTGTGGCCTGGCCTTTAGCAATCAGCCTTCGACGCAGTCACTCGTTTGCCTACTCTGATCTTGCTCCGCCAGGGTCAGAGTGCAGGACTTTGCTTCATTTCATCGTAATCTTTCCGTATACAGGCCTGCAGCTCAAATGATAGCAGAGGGAAAGAAAAATGCATCACTCTCGCCGGTACAACGATTTCTTAAACGAATGCAAACGAATGGTTAAAATGCGACGTGCAATAACAGGTCCCCCAAATAATATGACATATCCGGAGGACAGATAAGGACAAAAGAAAGAAAGAAAGAAAGAAAGAAAGAAAGAAAGAAAGAAAGAAAGAAAGAAAGAAAGAAAGAAAGAAAGAAAGGGAAAAGTTGACTTTTTTCTTTGCCCAGTATCCCGCCTTATCAGTTCTCGGAGGCCCACCGTGAAGAATTAGGAAAAGCCAATACTCTTTAGATGTGAGCGGCGGAAAGGTAAGAGGAAAGGTAAGAGGAATACCTCAAAAGGCCACGAGACACATTGTACGGAAACACAACCTGAGGGGGGCAGTTGGGGAGGAAAAAGTCAAGTGGCACATGCGCAGGGCCTCAGCTCGCGCTCTTCAAAAAGCCTTTCAGCCCAAGGCTGGCTAACACGGGGGTTCGTACCTGCACTGTCGGTCACAGAAGCGATCCTTTGCCCAGTTCACCCTGTTCACAACTGCAAGTGCACGGGAGACGCGACGGTTCGACCACATCAAACGGAAACAGCGGTTACAAACTCAAACTCAAACAAACGGCATTATCTGTAGTTTAAACCAAGCGGTAACTATACGTTCCGTGGCTGTATGTACTTAGGTAGAATTGACCTCACAGGGTTAGACTAAATCGAATGGAAACAGTGGTTTAAAAAAAACCCAAAAGTACTATTCCCAGAACCGATAACGATTTCCCCCCACCCCATCACCGCCACACACATCTACCCAAGAGTGTTACAAAAATACGTGGTTATATGACGTCGAACTGTGTGAGCTGAACATAAAGTTCGTTTTAAGTTTCAAGGTAGATTTGTGACTCACAGCCTTACCTCTCTCTCTCTCTTTTAGCTCTCCCCTTCTCACGCCACCCTCTTTCCTAATCCTATCTCAACGACCAATGATTTGCCCAACCGCTCACGTGTATTACGCAGATATCTCCGTCTTAAAAAAATGCCAAAGACGGCCGCCCGCAAATCCATCCCAGCGACATCACACGTGAGCTCAATGCAGATGGAAGACAAGTTGGACATCAAGCGACCGAAGCTTCAAGTACAAAGTGCTCTGGTGCATGCCCCCCACCCACCAACGAAAAGATCGGTTGGTTCCAGTCAAGCAGGTGAGACATGCGAGTGGAGTACATAGCGGGTCGCTGGGGCGGAAACTCCCCCCCCCCCGCACTCCCAACGGAAGCGGGAGAAGTGGGAGGGAACAAGCAAGATGAAAAGCTTGAAGATGCTCTAGTGGCAACTGGCGGGGCAAGGGCTAGCGGAGACAGTGGGAAAGGGCAAGCCAGCGTGTGCTTGCCGACAAGCCGTGTGCTTTGAGCGACCGCGACTACTCAGCCCTCTCCTGGCCTGCAGGTGGGAAAGCTGGTTTGTGCAAAAAAGGTGTCATTTCTTATGAGGGCTTGTAGAAGGCAAAGCTACTTAACAGGTGACGCACTGACGCGAACGGCCCCGAAGGATTTTTAACAAACTAGTGATGTGGATGAGGTGGTGGTGGAGGTGGTGGGGTGGTGGCGTGTGTGTGTGTATGTGTGTGTTGGGGGGTGGGGGTGGGTTGATAGGGAGAGAGAAACAAAAAGGTCGAGGATTCATGCAGAAAGTTTCTTTTAAAAATGACTGAAAATGAGGAAACTGGAATAAAAAAGGCAGCCCGCGATATGGGCATATATTTTTTTTACTTTAAACTGTTTTAATTTACACAGCAATGCAACTGCAGACATATTAATTGGAAAGAACTAAAGAAACTTTAAACAATTAAAATGAAACATTGAATCACTGTAGGACTGCGTCATAGTGTGCAGAGGTCATTTCTTGCTTCAGATAGCGCAAAAGCATCCGCAGTTTGTTTCTTTATTGTGGATGAGTCACTGTGGCATGGTAAGTTGTCAACAGCTTGCTTACATATTATTCAGCAATGACCCTGGGCCGGGTTACACGGGGGTAAGTATATACCTCCTGTTCTGTCGTAAAGGCGCACACAAAATACACAGGGCGAACGATCGCTGATTGACCGGAAGGGCACAAAAGACCTCTCACGCAAACCACCCCAAACCCGCTTTGATGATTTGACTCGCTTCGTAAACTTCAAAACGAGAGGGTAGCGTTAGCGGTTTGTGAGGACGAGGTACAAGACTTGACACTGCAAGTGGCGGGAGGGTAGAGCAGGCGCCAAACGCCTCGCGTTGTCTGCGAATAAACAGTGCTGACACTTTACAGTCTGGGCGGCACCACTGCACAGTTCGCGTGAGGGTCATCGTTCATCAGTTCATATGTTGATCCGCAGTCAACAGATCACGTGAGTAGATTCACTCCACAGTTCACGTGAGTAGATTCACTCCACAGTTCTCGTAACGTGAGTCACTCCAGATTTCCCGTGACGAGATTCACTCCACAGTTCGTGTGACGAGAATCACTCCACAATTCGTGTGACGAGATTCACTGCACAGTTTGCGTGACATTCGCCACAGGAGGCACAGGTTCCTTTGCTCCGAGAACTTCGCTGTCAGACAACAGTAACATGCTTTCTGGTTCAGTTGTTTCAGAGCGAAAGTGTTCCACATTTAGGTGGGCGAAGAAGGAAGGACTCTATTGTAAGTTAATCCCATTATGTATTCCAAAAGCCAATTTGTGCTGAACCCAGTGAA
Source organism: Lanistes nyassanus (assembly GCA_004794575.1). Classification (NCBI taxonomy): domain Eukaryota; kingdom Metazoa; phylum Mollusca; class Gastropoda; order Architaenioglossa; family Ampullariidae; genus Lanistes; species Lanistes nyassanus. The sequence continues at coordinate 66,277 of SMGT01009067.1, forward strand.
CCAGCTCAAAATGGAGCAATCGAGGAGAAGTAAATAGCTAAAACATAGCATTTTTATCCCGACTGATTCTTAACTGTAGAGCATAATCGTAAACAAAGGCGATCAAATGCATTTATAAATTCAGTCAGCATAGACACAGCATGTATGGTTTCACAAAACGCTTGGCTAAATTAACTGATCCGGGCTATTAAGCCGCTGTCCTGGGATAAACCTAGTTTACATTAATACAAACGTCTCCAGTTTTAAACGGCAGAGAGAGAGAGAGAGAGAAGGTGCGTACGAATGGAGATACTGTTTTCATTCAGTATTTTCTGTAATGTTATGACACATTTTATGGTTAATCTATTATTCCATCAAAGACCTCGTCAGTTCAAAACAATCCTGCCGTGTGGCGCCACGCTACACAAAGGCCAGGAAACCTGACGCAAGACAACTATGCAGTTACTCGTACGTACGCTGTGCCCTTCACACTCAGCCAACACCCTGCCTGCCTCTTTGCCAACCCGTCACTACTTGTTTGTGCGACCCCCCTGATCCCAGCTCACCCTGACGGCCTTCGAACACCAAACTTAGTTCTGGGTTTGTAAACATATCATGACACCCCCACCCCCACCCCTCGTCCGATTTCGCTACTCCTTCTTCCCTACTCACCCCTCACCTCGGCTATTTACGCGTGTGACTCGACCTCGAAGGTACCAGAGTTACCTCGGGGTCCCAGCCAACGCACCACACAGTTCCCAAACCACAGACGTCCTGATTCTTCGATGTTAAAGGCAGTTTTCTAAATGTCAACAGTAATAAGTTGTATTGTCGCATTCAGGCCCGAAATGTTAACAGCCTGACATTAGATGCTAATGCAGTGGCGATAAGATTTTGTGGGTTAAAAAGAAACCTCTCAGATTTCTGCCAAAACCTTCTATGCTTTATTAATAGACGCAGAACTGGTGTACATCCCGCAGAGTTACAGTTTTGATCCTTAACACATTTGTCGTTTTTCCGACTCTCTGTACGATGTTTTTCTCCAGCTAATGTATGTATTAGACATTACATACATTTATGTAGTATTCATTGCGGGCCTGACATCCTTGTTAGCGCGGAGGAACGGTTAGCAGTGGTCTCAGAGGTGGGTAGAAACGAGTAGGAGTCGCTAGGTAAAGCAAGAGTGGCTAGATACATGCCGGAGTCGCTAGATATAGTAAGAGTGGTTAGACACACGTAAGAGTGGCTAGATATAGTAAGAGTGGCTAGACACACATGAGTCGTTAGATACATGTAGGAGTCGCTAGATACATGTAGGAGTCGTTAGATACACGTAGGAGTCGCTAGATACATGTAGCAGACGCTAGATCTAGTAAGAGTGGCTAGACACACATAAGAGTGGCTAGATATAGTAAGAGTGGCTAGACACACATGAGTCGTTAGATACATGTAGGAGTCGCTAGATACATGTAGGAGTCGTTAGATACATGTAGGAGTCGCTAGATACATGTAGGAGTCGTTAGATACATGTAGGAGTCGCTAGATACATGTAGCAGTCGCTAGATCTAGTAAGAGTGGCTAGATACATGTAGGAGTCGTTAGATACGAGTAGCAGTAGGAGTCGCTAGACACATGTAGGAGCCCTCCTACCCACTAACATTCATTCAGCAGTTATTCTCCGACCAGTTCCTCCATGCAGCGGCCTCCGCTATCGCTTACAGGTCAATTACGTCTCGTCAATTCCCATCTTCCTTGGTGGTCGGGCCAGGTGAACCTGTTCAGATTATGGGGGGTGGGGGGAGGGATTATGGGGCTAGGAAATACCTTTCATACAAACGATGTACTGCAGAATCACTTGCGGATAATTTATCTTTATCTTTGAGATAGCCGACATTGCTGCGTTGAAAGAAAGAAAGAAAGAAAGAAAGAAAGAAAGAAAGAAAGAAAGAGAAAGCGTAAGGAATTGGAGAGAGTGAGAGAATTGTATATAGGCAGGGGATAAAAAAAGAGGGGTGGAAGGGAGTGCGTAGTGGGAGATTGATGGACTGCCTGTACACCGTATACAGAAAGAAGCGTAGCTGTTAAATGCGTCACGTGACATTCTTATTCCCCAAGCACGGTCTCAGCGGCACACAGCACAGGAAACACGACATCCAAGTGATCAAAGCAGGGGTGGGAATTCGATTGCCAGGTGGAATCTCAACTAGAACTTAGACAGGACTCAAAAAAAAAGAGACAAACAAATAAATAAAAAAATAAGGAAAAAAGGAAAACGAAAAAAGAAATGAAAGAAAAGTCAGCCACAGCCACATAACTTTAGGCAGGCATTTTGATGAACTTTCCTTCCTAAGAGTCTAGCAGCGGAGAGGTGCAGCTGAGGATTCACGCTTTGCTTTGGGCTCATAAACATGGCAGTGGGTCTTGGGGCCGACAGCACGCAACTGTTGTGACGGGGCGGGGGTGAAGGGTGGGACGAGGAGCCCATGCGCTCCACAAAGCGTAGCTCAAGAAGCAGACGATGTGTGGATTCCCTTCGCCACGACGGCACCATGCATTCTTCAACGATTTCTTTCCATCCATTGGTGGCCCTGTTTGAACACCTTCCTTCCTTCCAAAGCCCCGAACAAAAACTTCATGATAAAAATCAAACCAAACAAAACCTGAAACAAACGCACAATCAAAAATCTTACAGGCACACACCCTCCCCTCCTTCCTGCTCTTCCTTCTCCTCTTTTCATCTTCTCCATTTCCTCCTCCCGTGGAATGCGAGAGCAAGAGGTCACTGAAGCTAGTCCCAAACGACAACGATAAGAGCAGTGGCGGGGGTCTACAATACATTACCGAGTGTCAGCGGTGTCACGAGATGTTCCACTGCTGTTCCAGGCTGCCGGGCGAAAAGATAATGTTTCCTTCCAGCGTTTTAGCTCATCAGCTTCTTTCTTCAACTTAAACGCACGCGCCTTCCAGAACTAATAAATCAGTCATGTGATGGGGATCCTCCTACAGAATAATAGCGCTTGGCAGGGACCGCTGCCTCGGACCAGGTACGTCTCTGGTCTGTATCCAATTTTTATGTTAATGTCATCGCATTTTTGCACTTCGTGTGCGCATACACTCATACGCCAGTAGTTCATCTAGTTCGGGGGGTGGGGTGGGGGGTGGGGGGAGCTGACGTTGTAAATCTTGGAGTCATTATGTCGGAACTGCCTCAAAAAAGGGTTGGGGGGAAGAGGGCATGAAACCGAGAGTTACGACGTGTGAAGTGCTGGTTTTCCATGCGCCGACAAGAAGGAGATGAATTTCGTGCCGCTAGCCCTGTAACGAAAATCAGCTCTCGATTATTTACAGACGCGGGATATCAAGAGATCCTGGCTGTTTTGCCGATTCCGCGTTACTTTGATGACCCACGGGTCGTGGAGGTCTGGCCATGTCAGGCGCCATCACGTGGGCACGTCGGATTGATAGCTGTCGTTCATGACGTTGAAAGTGGCTGTGCAGGGCTGCTGATCCCACCTCGTGACCAGCAGCTCAGGGGCTGTTGCCCGATTGCTCAGGTCGTATATCGAAGCGGTGATGACGGATCACGGGCTCAGAACGGAGCCGTCAGATAAAGTAGGTGATGGGTCGTGATGCAATACGCGGTTCCACTGGCTCCCAGGAAAGTTTGACTTGATTCTAATGTGCACTTCTTTTTTTCAGATTCTACCAGCACATGGGGTCTCATCTGACTCGCGGAGGAGTCTGGTGAAAACAAATCTTTATATCCTAATTTTATTATCGTCAGAGACAAGAGACAACAGGACAAACCCTGGCTCGTTCAAGAAGCCATGTATATAGTTTATTGTCTATGTCAGGTCAGTTTCTGGTCAAAGCCACCAGCCGCACAGCTATAAAACTTTTCAAATCGACCGAAACCGGATCAATATACACGGTGTAAAGAAAAACCAACTGTTAGGCTTTTTTTCTGGACCTCGGGGAAGCGAGACGTTCTTCAAGTCTGTTCCAGCTCTCTTCGATGACATCCTGCTTACAAAACGTGGGTGCGTGTGCCCGCTTCACTAACACCAAGACAGCTCGGCTGCAACTTCAACCGCGAAGTCCCCTTAAAAAAAACCCACTCTGTCGTCGTCCATTAACAAAACACGGGCCCCTACTTTGTTCCCATACCCAGCGAGCCTGTCGCGCAACTAGGTCACCTCCCACCGACAAACGTTAATGACGTGCAGTAGATCTCGACGCGTTCTTGCCCTTTCATTCTGGGTCACCTAACTACAGGCCTGCCTCGCTATGAATTTACAAAAGGCGGACAATATTCTCAAAGCGGACTAATTCAGTAATTGTAGCTAACCCCAGGATAAGAAACAGAGACCCGGGAGGTCTAAGGATCCGATAGCGGGGGGTCTAAGTTCTCGGTTGTAAACACTTGGAAATCGTGTCTCGATCCTTGTTCCAAGGTGTTAGTAATTAAATTCCGGCGTCTTGGCTGTCGAAACCAAGACTAAGTTGTTACGTTTTCTGAGTCCACTGCCATCAGATCTAGATCCGCTACAACTGTTGGCTTCTTCCGACGGGCCTTCCTGCTGCAGCACTCTGACAGGGGATATAACCCCTGCACCGTTGACCCCTCGGTTTTACTTGAGATTGCGTACGTTTTGAGCACGTGCTGTGTTTGAATTACTTTTCACGCGAGGTGACTTCAAGATGCGAAAGAGGGGCGGGAATGAACATGAAAACAGAAAACTGCCAAACACGTTGCTGTATCTGTGGCTAATTGGCGGATGGAAAAGAGTAGGTGTACATTTCCTTCAGTGTTTCTTTATCTGCGGTTCACGTGGCAGGCTGGTGTTAATAACCTTGTCCGAACCTGAGCGAGGCCTTAAACGTACGGTAATCTGGGGATATCGTCGTTTAACCAATTACATGTACAGTGAGTGTGTGCACTCGGTGATCAAGGTTATCTTGCAGACAGCAAGGCAGTGCAACAAGAAACGTCCAGAATCGAACTTTACAGACGCGAAGACCTAAAGTAAACCCAAATAATTAAATATGACTCCTTTGGTAAATGCGGATGGCCGAGTGGTTAGAACGGAGGCCTCCGAACCCAAAGGGCTGGGTTCGATACCCGCTCACGGCACCACACTTCCTCCACTTCAGCAGGGAATGGGTACCTGATCCATGGGTAAGAGAAAACAAAAAAGTAGGTCGTATAAATTTCCACTTCACTGCGCCCTAAAAAAGGAACCTTCAGCTTTAGTTCCTGTCAAGCCTGTAGCGTCTGCCTTCTCTCAGAATTCGCCTCTGAGGACGTAGTCACAGCAAAACTTCCCTCCACCCTCTTTTTTTTTCCCTGCAGTTGCACGGATGTGCTGACAATCTGAGAAAAAACGGCGCTGTTCACAGAACGCTGTGCTTAATATGATAAACGTAATATCACCCAATTTCACTGATCAACGAAAACATCCAAATTCAACACCAAAACATTTCCTTAACGTTTTTTTTATGTCACCCGGCACCTTCTAAAGTGCTGCGCTGCAGCTTGAAGAAAACTGCTCGACAGTGCAGAGGTGCAAGTCAAAGGATTCTGGGATGGACAGATGTCTGTTTTAATGTCGCAAGAAAACCAGAGGCAAGGGATTAGAGGGTGTCGAGGGGGGGGGGGGACTTGGAAAAAATAGCCATCTTGTCGCAGCGAGAGAGAGAGACTGAGTCGAGGCTACGATCGCGAAAAAAGCTTCAAGCTTGGGTCACACCCTTTAATCGACTGAAGGAGCTAGAAACTTCACGGACTAGCGTTTCTCGTGGTCACTGCATCCACGTAAATTCTGCCTGACAGCAAGACTCCAGTTCCAGCACCAGGCACTCTCTGCACCACGTGACCCACTCAACCGCTGCCTTGCGACCTTGGCAAGGGCATGCACCCAGCAACCTGACCTCTCTGTCACACACCGCTTCCAGCGCCACCTAGAGGCACACGTGCGGACCAAATTCACCCAGATATGGTCGTCATACCGGGACCAGCACAGAGCCTGACATGTTGCCAATCTCTGGCACTCCCGTTTTCTCAATGGCTGAACAGTAGCACTAGGACACTTCATTTGTATCCAGGATGGGCAGTACGGGGATATACGCTTGATTTACGGCGCAAAGGAACAACCCATTAAAAAGCAATTTTGTCTTTGCCTTTGTCTACGAGAGATCGCTATGCAGCATGACGGCGTGCCAAAGTGAGTGTAAACCAGATATACCGTCTAATTTTACAGGATAGGGTGGAGGAAAACAACCTGTATCGCAATAATTCCCAGTATTTAAGTTTCCCAGAAACACGGTCGTCACAGCTTACAGTAGCCAGCCAGTCAACCAGTGCACATTATGCACACAAGGTTAACTGGCAGTAGTCAGAAAGTACGATAAGTCATCTGGTGTAAATAAATGGAACAACAGCGGGTTTGCGAAAGTGCTGGCCATCTACTCTGTCACGTAATTAACAGACAACAAGTTCTAGAAACTATGTCCAGAGGGAAGGGGGAAGAGGGGGCTACCATACACGTGTCAGTGGAAGACGTCATTAAATGAAGAGTTTCAGTCTGATTGTGTAAAGAAGGGGGTGGGGTGGGGGGCTGCCTACCTCTGTCAGCTGCTCATGCAGAGATAGCTAAACAGCTGGGAGAAATCTGATCAGCTTTGGGTCTGTTGTGTGTGGGTTTTTTATGTGTGCGTGTGCGCGTGTACGTGTGAGGACATTCGCACAGAAAGTAAACGCAGAATCGTAAGCGCTCAAGCACACGTTCACAACTGAACTAAGTCGCCACACAAAAATGCGAACATATACAACTACCAATCACAAACAGAGGATGGGGTGACTTGTTTATTATTTAGCTTCAAGTCACCAACGAAGGCTATTTCATGACGGAGGGGGAGAGGGGGGGAAAGGTCGGTGTGGGAGGGAAAGAAAACAGACGGTTAGAGGAAGGAGGCTCACGCAATGTATTTTCAAATTTACATTGAACGCTGTTATTTTTCTGGCTTCCAACAGCACAGACAAGCGAAAATATCTCAAAGTTCTGGTTCATTTCATATACTGTAATCAACGGCATGATGACACTGACCGGAGCTAATGCTAAGTCCGTTTACCTCAGTCTGCTTTGATCTGTCAGCGAAAATAATAAAGTTATGCGTAATATACTCAGTGGAGAAAATATTAGGGCTATAGTCCCCTGTTACGGCATTCGACTCATCTCGTTAAAACACGAGTTCGTGCAGAAATTGAAAAGAAAACCAGAAAACCAGGCAATGCGCGCGCACACCCATTCAGAAATTCTCCAGTTTTGCATTACGCAAACTCCAGGCTGTACGGGTGAAATCCTTATCTACTGGGATCCCTTCACGGTTGTCAGCTAACATCCCACAAGCCTACACCCGAGCGCTGTGTCAGTTCCGGTCGCATGGCTCGAGATCAGATAGACACCCAGCTCCACAGCCGAGACGACGGGACTCGAATGGGAGATCAGAAATGTAATCCGACTGTCGTTGGGAAAGCGGGGAAGTCACGCTCCAATTTGCGTGACGTTTTACCCAATAATTTGCCGGCCATAATCAGTCTGATCCCCTGCTGGCGTGCTGGCACTTTGTTGGAAATTAGGCAACGGTCAAGGACGCGTGATGCAAGGTCGGGTAGGTGCAGCAGCATCCGGGCTTTGCAGCTAGGTGGACAGAACGCCGTATTCTGGGACAAGCAGGCCAGTCTCACACTTTGACTGAGTGGAATGAAAACAGGTACAGAAGGAATCAAACCATACGCAAGAAAGATTTAGTATTTAAAAAGGTGTTCTTTCCCCACCCCACAATTTCAGCGGGACGAGATTGTAGGAAATTAAAGTACTGTGTGTGCGCAGCAGATTAGCTCCCCTTTTGATTAAATTACTCTCCCACACCCACAGTGTTGTTGTTGTTGTTGTTGTTGTTGTTGTTGTTGTTGTTGTTGTTGTTGTTAGTGGTTCTGGTTGATGGCTCGACTGTTTTACGACTAATTTGTTTTTAATATTTGAATGAAAGTTCGAGTGTCTTTATCGTGAATTTTCGGTTTGTAATAAGCATAGCGCACCGCAGGGATCTCAAGTATTTTGTCAGGGATACCAAACATGTCATGCTAACAATATGCTAACACTATGAAAAGCCATTAATAAAGACTCGTAGCATATAGGCAATGAGTGTCTGACATCTCCATTCTGAGTAGTTTACGCTATTAGATAGACGATTAGTAGAATCCGCCACGTCAATGTCTACACTCAGACCATCAGCGCAATTCGAAAGTCGGGACCAACAAGCTGAAGGCACACGCCACGTTTCCCCGTCTTCTTTCACTGACGGTTCCCCCATCTCACCACTACCTCCACCACCACCCCTACCATTTCTTGCCTCGAGTTCCGTGGTAGCCCTAGTGTCTTCGCACTTGACTGTAATGACAGAGCCGTCAAAGTGGGCCTCTCATTTGCCACTCACAATACCATGCACTGTCAGACATAATCCGCCTTTTTGCTTAAACTGAGCCACCACGACGTCTGAAGACGGCGTCAGACAACTAACATTTTTGCCGGGCCTCGCGAGCGAGACAAAATAGCCCAGCCCTCGATGTATCCGGATTTCGGATCGCAAACGAACACGGTACAAATTTTGATAAACGGCGGTGCCATCCTATCTCTGCCGTCGTCACTCAGTCACCCGTCTGTGGAGGCAAGGTACGCGTGAAAGCGTCTATTTCGGAGATGCAGCGGTTCGGATCGGCTTGTTCACAGCAAGTCGTACGAGACGTCAGAATGTTAATGTTGGATAACACAAATCTTTGTCGGCTCCAAGCACCGGAAGAGTCTCAGTACCGCGGACTTCACGTATCCTTTCCTCGGAGATTGTCACAGCATCTCCTTTCCACAATCAAAATGGAACAACAGCGGGTTTGCGAAAGGGCTGACGAGAAATGCCTGAAGTATTTTCAAATCAACATAGCTTCTTCTACCACCGCTGTGTCTAGTTTTACACCCCCATTGTCTCCCTGTTAGCTAGGCATGTTAGCTTTTTATAATTTGGGATACAAAATAAATGCCCCCTCTCTCTTCCTCTCTTCTCCCCACCCACCTGTCTCCTACCTTCTTTCCATCCTCCTCAACCCCCTTCCCATGAATATCTTCCTTTCCCAACTTCCCTCTCAGTCCCCCAGGCCTATGTGTGCGTAGTGCATGTATGTATGCGTATGCTTGTATGTGCTCACCTGTTTGTATGTATGCGCGTGGATGTGGATGTGTGCGTGTATGTATGCCCGTGCATGTACGTGCGCGGGTTCTCCATTGTGTAAGTTTTGCTGCACGCGCCACTATCGCTGTAATTACGCGGGGCTCGTTAGTAAGGGTCTCAGCACCGTCGTCTCCTGCAAATATTTTTTTAACGCGACGAGAACACGCTATCCGCTCGGCAAGCGAGATCTGAAGGTAAGTAACGCAAACAGACGAGACAGACAAACATCCTCAACAAAGGCTGCAGCGCCTGATGGGGAGATTGCCGTCTCGCTTCCTCCATCGACAACTGTCATTACTAGACTGCCGCAGTCGGCACCATCAGCATAATATTGCCGCTGTTACATACCCCAGTGCCCTTTACCACTACCCCCTCCATTACCATTACCTCCGCAACCATCACCACCACGGATTTACTTCGGAAGTCTACACAAAAAGACGCTCGTCTCACTCTCGCTTCTAGTCCAGCCGGTGTTTTCAGGGTAAATACAAGAACTGCAGGCTTCAGTCAAATCACTGAAAGAACCTTACCTGTATTGTACAACCAGCACGACACTGAATCAAGCCATGCGGCTGTCGTTTCATTCACTCGCTTGGAGGCAGCTAGCCCCTCGGTGAAACCCCGAGGGCAGCACCAATAATAAATGTTACATCACACGTCCGAGCGTCGCCAGTTGAAAGACAGGTGTGGTTCTTCTTTTGTATAAACGAATATTAGTCCGGCAGTAACAAACTCCAAAACATGCAGATTCGGCAATTAGACTCTGATAAATAAATATATATAAAACACACACACACACACCTTCCCTTTTGTACTACTGGATCTTAATCAGACAGTGCCACAGACCATAACGCGCAGGGTCGGCTAAATAAATAATCGACTTGTTCCTTCTTGTACTTGTAGACGTTCTTCGGATAATATCATACACTACAGTTAACATACAACTTTGACTATTTACGCTCAGATTTATACGCGATTTCTTCTTCGAGTAAACGCATACATTCCTGGAGTAACACGTGTCTTTGAGGAATCAACAACAAAATCGTCTGGTGTCAAGCGGGAACTTACCGATCTCAGCGTGGATACTTCGAATGGTGTTCCCCAGGGTCGGACCGTCTTGCATTTCCCCAGATCGATACTTGTCGTACAAATCCATCACGTACTTTGGCATGGCCGGCGGACGGGATGGGTCGGGCAGCAGAGCAGGGCCTTGACCCTGGCCAGGCTCCGGGGAAGAGGCGAATCCCAGAAGCCGGCGCACGGCCTCGTGCAGAAGGACGTTCCGGTGCCCAGCAGAGAGACCCGAGCCTGGCCTGACCTCTGACCTGTCCTCCTTCCCTCCGTGTCGTGGTTGCTCTCCAGCTTCGCTTCCTGCTCCCGCTCCTTCACTACCTCCACCAGCATCAGCACCACCGCTGCCGCCGACGTTGCGCCGTTTCCAGACGTGGTGCTGTGTGCCGGATGTTGCGGACACCAGCAGCAGCCCTGCAAGCACCACCCTCCAGCACCGAACCTCCCAGCTCGCCTTCGACGGTCGTCGCCGCGCCATAGTGCAAGATGTCACAATTCAGCCCGCCACGAGTCCCCGTGCGAACTCCTCCAGCAGAACTGCCATGAGAACTCCTCCCGCTGGGAACCCCTCCTGCCGTGCGCCGCAACAGTCTCCTAACCTGGTCCAGCGAATGAAATTTGTCTTTAACAACTTTTCCAATCACCTTCACACGAAAATAATCCACGTCGATCACGTAGTGCCTTTTCTGTAATACGTGTTTGTATCCTTTGGCGACCAAAATTCACTTAGCGATTTCATAGCTTAAAAAATAAACACAAAGTTCAAAAAATGACCCATATATTGTCTCCGATGCCTTCTTGAGATGGCAGTGACAAGAAGTTTGAATAACAACGCTCCTTAACAGCTGTCAACTTTCTTCTCACATCCGTCTCCAAATAAAGACATGGGGGATGTGGTGTACTCCGTCCTCGCAGTTCGTAACACTTCGTGTCCGATGGCACCACTGGAAGCGGGTCTCTGCTCAGGTGCTCATCATAAACTCGCTGGAGGTACGCTTTCAGGACTGGACGCCCGCCCGCACGCATGCACGCACGCACGCCGCGCCCTCGTGATGGCTCCTTTGCAGCTGGGTAGACACAGAGGCACTGTGGACCGACGTCGGCTAACGGTGGATGTTGTAGTACGTGTGGCAGACCGCTGTGGTGGCGTGCCACGCAGGTAGCATTCAACAACCCTGTCCCGCCCCGGGCCTGCAGTCGGGCGGCCACATCGGCGCTACGGGCGAGACACCGCGGCGGCGAGTGTGCGCGTTGAAGATGATCTTCCCCTCCCCTGCT
>SMGT01009067.1:96098-117159 GCA_004794575.1 Lanistes nyassanus
GGGGGGGCGCTCCGTACGGGTTTCGGTCGATGTGTGCTGCTACTGTTTGGTGGCTTTAACCTGCGTTCTGACGGACACAGACTTTCTCTACCCTTGAAACCTTGTCAGATCGTCACTGATGATGAGGATGATGAGGAGGGACTCGATTCTGGTCTGACCTGCAGTCCTACATCTTCGTTGGGTTACTGTTAATACTGTTATCATGTGCAGTGTGGCGGGTTGGTTTGTGTTTCCTCCTAGCCTAAACACGCACTTTCATGCAGCAGGAAGTAGTTCTGACTACAGAGGGTTGCTAGAAGAACACTGGCCACAGCAATCTGGTTTGCGAGACAGACGACAGCGTACTGCTCACGAAAGGCGAAGTTTGAGCAGAGAGAGAGAAATGCGTGTCCGATGACGACATTGTCTGTCACGTTTTGCGTCTGCTGAAACTAATTATGTCACACATTCGTATATAATTCATCTACAATAATTTTGTATCATGTTTATGTTCGGAGCTTTTGTGTTGGAGCCTGTTTCCGGGCTGATTGTGTAGTTCTATGACTACTGCTGACCCAGGTCACGGGGTAGTTCACACCTCGTAGGCTATAGCTACAAGACAGAGACGACTGGAGATGTACTGGCAGCCGTGAACGCTTGTCAGAAACGACGACAGGACAGGAAAGGTTCTCAATCGGTGAGCCATCAAGAAGCTTAGTTTTCAAAGTCAGGGGCTAGGTGTTCAATGCAGGAGAGATACCGGGAAGTGTTCGCTAGAAAAACGACCATGTCTTCTTCACTCATTCATGTATAAATAGCACTCGAGTTCCACTGTATTATCAAGTTATGTGATAGGCTGTGTGTGTGTGTGAGAGAGAGAGAGAGAGAGAGAGAGAGAGGGGGGTGGGGGAGGGATATTGCTAAAAAAAGTAGCACTTCCTCATTAGCAAACAAATGAAATCCCAAAGTCTGTAACACGCAGATCGATAATGATATATTGCAGGACTGCGTACAAGGGACGTGCATTAGTAATGCGTAAGGTGAAGGTTAGGGATATCCCGTGACCTGAAGGTCGTAAGGAAGTGTGGGTGTATGAGACCTCCACTCTTCTGTGGGCCAGCATCGTGTGGGCAGTGCCCATCTCCTCTCGCTTGCTGCTTTACCTTTCCTGACAAGTGGGTCAGGTACCATTCACAACTGGGCCAACGGGGGAAAGTGTGTTACGGCACACCGTAAAAAAGTATGGTGTTGTTTGTTTTAAAAAAAAGTCACCAAGCTTTACTTGCACTTGCTGATGTACACAGCATGGTGACATAAATGGAAGTGATGGCATAATTTTACCAGAGAAGAGCAAATTCTATCACAATAAATTGCATTCACTATCATTTCTAATTATTAGTTAAGAAAAATAATAAAAAGCTTCACTGATCACGTTAACAATACACTGTTATCAGTACTGGGCAAGAGTGGCTTTATGGCGGTACAGAACAAGATGTTAACCCACCACCAAAGACACTCAATTAGGCTGTGCTACATTACACGACAATACTGGACAATATTGGACGACTTACGGCTTTGCCCCAACAATATTTGATGTATTAACTTGGAATCTTATGGGGGCAAATCTGTCCCGTAAAGAACATGTCAAGTGTTGTCTTATAATGAAGCACAGCCTTAGCATTTAATCGATTAATAGACCAAATAACAGTTTGTAAGGAACAGTTCCTTGGAATGCGCCAACAGTCTGTCAAAACGGAAAAGCACCTGGATGAGGCGAGGCAAAACTCTCTATCACAGTGAAGGTGAAACAAGCGGCCGGAACTCGGTGCTCTGAGCGAGTGACGTAGTAACACGGTCGCCTACGCCAGCGGTCGCGGTCGCGGTCGCGGTCGCGGATGATGGCTAGAGCGCTGGCTTACGTCACGCGTACGCCTCGGAGGCCATGTCAGAGCGCCCGCTGATGCGCATGAGGCGCATGTGCTCCCGCTCGTGTTCCTGGAGCTGGTGCTGGTCCTCCTGCATCCTCTGCCGGTGTGACTGCAGCTGCAGATAGCTCTCCTCGCGCTGCGCGTGCACCTGCAGGCACACACACATACACACGCACGCGCGCACAAACATTAAAAACACGCAATCACATACAAAAACATGCCCATACACATACAAGCCCCCGCGCACACACGCAGACGCGCAAGTGGCTTCACTAAAGAGTCACAGACAAGGTACAGTGCACATGGCTGTTTTCGTCTGATCTACGTTTTGGACAAACAGAATAACGTTACTGTATACCATCCAAGCCAATCCGCGCTCACTCGCACGCATGCAAAACACCACGCGCGCACGCACCCTTGGGCGCGTGGAAGCCGCATTCGACGCGGAAACTCTTGCAGAAACACTACTTGCGAATAAATAACTCGAATGCAAGATAAAAACCACAAAGACTGACTCCCCTCTCCCACCCTGCGGGGGGAGGGGGGTGACGAAAACGACCCTATAGCTGGGAGCACTCTGCCGCGAAGCGTCTGACAGCACGTCAGCCCCTAACGGGACCACAAGGATCATGTTGGAATACAGCTGCTCAGCGGTAGGGATTAGGGAAACGCCAGCTTTGTGTGGCAGAGTGTGGGGGACCTCACGCACGACGGAGACCCCCGGGGTTCGAGGCGTCAGGCGAAAACAACGGTCGTCGTGTGCTAACAAGGAAGGAGTGGCTACACAGCCGACAACTCGGGTACAGTGGTACAGGTCACGGGGAGAAAGTGGGAGAAATAATCAGTGTGCAGGGCGTCATTTCCACGAGGGACTATTTCCTCCTGCAGACTGTCTCAGTGGACTAATGGTTACGACAGGAAGTCAGTGGTTCGCGCCCCGGCCTAATCAATCCTAGCTGTCGTGGTAGCGAAGTAACTAGATTGTTAAGTTTGAATCACACATAAGATTTAAAAATTGACTATCTAGTAGCTGCCCTGCCAGACGCCTGGCATTATAGGGAACAATACTAGGACTGATTGCCCCGGTGTCAGTACAATGTGACTGGGCGGGACTGACGTCTGTGTTGCGATACCAGTCCCAGTGCGGCAGCAAGTAGACTTGTCGAAGCAACACTGTCCTGATGCGCTCCTAGTCTGCCATTTCGTCAAGCAGAATCAAATAAACGGAAACGCTGTCCGACCAGATGCAATGGCAACAGTGGTAGGAAAATGGACCACAAAAAATAATCAATTTTGTCAGAACATGACCAGGTCTTCTGCACAGGTAGGTCTTCCGTATAACATCGACAAGGCATGTGGAGTTAACATCGTCTGTCGAAATGGTTGACTTGCTGTTCGTTGCTGAAGGTTGGAATACTTGTTGTTTCTGCTTAATACTTAGGAGTTCAGGAGAAGGGGCACGAACGAACACACGCGAGCGCGCAAAGAGGGAGAGAGGGAGGGTACCAGCTCTGGGGGGAACTGTCGGCTGTGTGCGCTCCGCTCCCAGCAGTGGTACAGAATGAAGCTGTTCACCCGCACCAGACCAGAGACATTCAAAGGCCGAGAGTCCAGCGTTGTCTGGACGGTCGTCTGGCCAGACGCGAGGCTGGTCATATAAATCAGATTACCCGTCATGGCCCGGGCTGAAAGCGGCCATTTGCGCGCGGGCCACGGGCCATGTGGTCCCCTCCTGCCGGTGATGGGCTATCGGGGGTGTGGAAGGGAAGAGGAGTATGGTTGGCGAAAACGGACACATAAGGGGGATTCACCCTAGGAGAAATTAACTTCAGCTAGGTAGAGTTGCAGCCAATCGCAGGTCGTGATTGTGGTCACGTGACCTATGCGCTGTAAAGTTACGTCAAGCGTTAATATCTATTCCTAAACGGGGTTCGTGGCCAGTCCGACTGTGCCTTTCATTGCACGGTGGCACTTCGTTTGAGAATTGTGGGTCTGTAGGTCTAGCTACCATAACATTAGCTTAGTGACTCGGCAAAGACGTAAAAATGCTGCCAAAAATTACGTCTGGCTTCGGATGCTATTTAGCCTGGGCTAGAATAAGTCTCAAACGGAGTGGCACTGTGCAATGAAAGGCATGATTGGAGTGGCCATGAACTACTCTAAAGTTTTTAAAAAATGCTTCGACGTAAGTTTATTGCACCTAGGTCACGTGGCCACAGTCGCAATGTGCGAATGGCTACAATTCCACAAAGGTGAAATTGTTTTCTTCAAGGTGAAATTAATCCTAAGCGAATTCGCCTAGTTGACCGTTTGGCTAACCATAAGGAAGGCCAGAGCTGCGGGGTCAGAAGTCAGGCAAGTTGCGTTTAACGAGATCGGAAGCTGGATGCAGGGTGAGCAAAGTGTAAGGTTTTCATTGCTTCCCCGCCCTCACTCCACCCGTCTCTTGCCCCCAGTCCTGTAGGTTGCCTTTGACTCACTGGTGCGGCGCACTCGGTACAATCTGAGTACACTGTACTAAACGCTGCGCTCTACCACTCACGCTTGTCTCTAATCATCAGCCTCGTACAGAGCATTGGACTGCCTGGGCAAAAGAACAGTTCTATATAAAGCAGACAACAGATTTCCACCATATCCACCCCTTTCTGTATGGATTTTGTTTATCAAAAATAAAAACAGCACACGGTACACAGAAAACGACCTAATCAGACTATTTTTTAAATGATTTTTTAATATCCAGAGAACAGACAGAGCAAAGAAGATAGTAGACAGTACAGATGGTAGACACGACACCCACCTTGTCCAGCTCTGCCTTCTGGCGCAGCAGTTTTTCCTGCAGCTCCTTCTCGTTCTGGCTACAGCGTGTTGCCTCCTCCTTCAGCTTGGTGGCGTTCTGGGTACGCACAGCCAGCAGCTTCTGCTGCAGGCGCCGCACCTCGGCATCCTGCTTCTGACGTGCGTACTCCGCCTCCCGCACGACGCTGAACAGCGCTCGCTCTCGCTCCTGATCCTTGGCCACCAGTTTCTGCGCAAAAAAGTGTGGTTTACAGGTAATGGCCCATTTTACACACGACATCCCCTGCAGTGGTAGGGCCCACCCTCCAAACAGGGTGTCTGTGCGGAGGCCAACCTACAAAGAGCATCCCCTCAGGAGCAGGGCCCAACCTACAAACAGAATCCCCTTTAGGTGCACCCCCAGAACACCCCCCCCCAGTTGCAAGGCCCACCTTACAGCAGTACCCCCCCCCCAGGTGCAGGGCCCACCATAAAAACACATCTGCATAGGTGCAGGGCCCATTAGCGCTACATTGTTTGTTATTGTCAGCTTTTTATGGACAGGTACTTCCTCGTCCTCCGTTCGGACCCTTTCCCCACCTGCGATTATTGTAATGGCCTGTTAACCGCTCGCCAAGTTCTGTTTTATTTCCGTCTTAGTCCTGTCAGCGTCATTTGTATGCTTTCTCTTTTCCAGAACTCTTTCGTTTCGCCTCTTCTTCGGCTTTTTTCTCAAATGTAATCCAGTTGCTTAGATTTTTATCTCGGTTTCCGCTTACCCTGTTGCCAAATTTACATCTTGTCTGCACCCCCCCCCCCTCTTCTGTTTCATTTTACTGCTGTAATTTCCACACTTTTCCTGCCGTGATATGGCCTCCGCTCTATCACTCGCTCACCTCCCCGTACTTTGACTAAAGACAATGCATACGGAATATCCCCATATCCCTCTGTCGTTTATGGTTCAAACCCTCCTTCCTTCCTAGCTGGGCAAAATCCTCTCTTAAAATTGGCCGTACCATTTGAACGCACTCACGCACGCACGCACCCACGCAATCACGCATACACGCACTCCTGCCGCCCTCGACTCAAATCCCAAGCAAAGCTCATTGCAGCGAACCCACGTGACAGAGCGGATAATGCGAGAAGCTAGCAGCTCGTACAAGCTGTGATGGCGCCAAGCAAAGCCTGCCATCACTTGCAATCTTCGTGACTTCTAACCAGCGCAGAAAAAAAAAGACCGCCCGTCAGCCCCCATCTCCCCCACACACCCTCCAGGACCTCTGACAGCGGCGACTAGCAGCCCCCACAGTTCTCTGCGCCATGCAGGGGCCGCGCTGGTCGAACGATGATCACGTCTGACACAGTAATCCCCTGCCACAACTGATGCCTGCATGCTGCTGGTGCCGGCGTCTGAACCCCTCGTCGGCTGAGTGCGGGAAGTGTGTGTGCGTGTGGGGTGGGGTGGGGGTGGGGGTGTTGGGGGCCCCCCAAAGGATTAAGCTTTAGCCGCTGTCTGTCAGAAGCTGGCATAACAACGGGAAGCGAAAAAAGCACCAATTTCCTCGAGGCGTTGCACAACGTTGACACTTTGGTGACAGCTACATCAGTTCCTAGGAGGCGAGAATAAATTCCACGGTGCGCCTGACTTTAGTCCCGCGTCATTCGCAAAGCCCGGAGATTATAGGAGTACTTGTAAAATCTGCGACGATGCTCTCAACGTGGGCAGATCAGATTGTAGACAGATTATTGTTTGCCTGCTGCCATCAAAGTCTGAGTCCTGTATGCATCACTGTGCATTCATATCAGACTACTTTAAAAGATTTTCTTTAAAAAAAAGTTATTAAAAAAACCCTCTTTCCTCTTGCTTTATAAATTACTAATGAAACACGCTCATCAAAAACAGCCCAAGTGGGAGAGGACAAATAAAGAGACAAGGGAAAGTTAAGGGTGAGAAAATTATAATTTTAAATAAAAAAATTGTGATGAAATAACGAAAACAAGCGAGCAGCCAATCAGAGTAACAGTACAGGATGACGTAAGACGCTGGTTATGACGAATTTCCGCTGTTGTAGGACTTGTAATCAGGTCGTCCCTCAAACAGCCACCGACTGCTGTGTGCTACATGTTTGAAGTGAATTTGCAACTTTTCTGCTCAGATGATTTCGGGACTTTTGTTTCAAAATAAATATTGGTCTGAAAAAGCCGCTTACGATTTCAATTAGGAGCGCTTCAAACTAGAGAGCAAAACAGAATAACAATTTTTTTCGTTAAAAAATTGTTTTAAATAATATCAGTGCATAATATCCGCGGTTGCGTAAAGAGGAAGCAGGCGTATATTTCGTGTACATACCGATGTCAGGCAGGTACGCAAAGTATACGTCGGTTTGTTTTTGTTTTTTTGTTGTTGCCTATGCTACCTTCAGTCTGCAAACCTAACATCCTATACAAAGATGTCCAGAAACTCTATTATTACCTAAGGTCAGGTGCTAAAAATATTGAAGCTGACTCAGTTTAAAATACCTCAGCACAATAATTGTGTCACGGCAGATAAAAAAGAAATCAAGGCATTTCTGGAATGCGTTCATTTGGATTTTCACAAATGTCTGTCATAAATTACTATATCTTAGAGCCTGGAAAAGGAAAGTTGTAATTTACGATTCAAAGAATATCTCACAAATTTCTCTTTATCAGGTGATCTACAAAGGGACGAGAGCATCTTGGCTTTACCGCACACCCAGGTGTCGTTGTCTGGAGATGAACAGTTAACTGTTGGCGTGATCGAAAGCGGCTTTGCGGTATGTGAAACACGCCTAACATCCAGCGGACTTCAAAGGAAAACTTTTCTTTTCTGAGCACGGCAGGTTTAGGTATGATCAGAAGCGACAGCGAACGCTTTGTTACTCACTAACGTGCACGAAAGTCGGTCTTAAACCTGTCATTGTGACTTATAATAAACTTCCCAAGCGAAATGATCTTAAACACTTTAATATGAGATTTCGTTAAAAAAAAATTATGCAGGCAGCCAGGCAGGCAGGCAGGCAGGCAGGCAGGCAGGAGGACGACAGACAGACAGACAGACAGACAGACAGACAGACAGACAGACAGACTGACTGACAGACAGACTAAATAAAGGTCGGACAGGCATGGAGACAGCCAGGAAAGCAAGTAGCCAGCCTGGGAAGCAAACATGGAAAGCCATCATTTATATGTAACTCCCCCTGTGATTTCGTGGTCAGCAGACTTTCAACCAGGCAGACGGACAGAAGTGTAGAGGAATGGCTACCAGGTGAAAGTGTTGTGTGTTCTACAAGTGTCACGGTGCGTGTGCAGTTGGAACAGGTATGTGTGTCTTCATTGTTGTGATAGTAAGGCAAGTGATGGCAGGAAACCCATGTTAGTTAACCAGAAAGAAAGCCGGGGAGTCATCTTCTATCAATGAGCCGGCTAATCTCGGCTAATCACTAACGTGCAATGAAAGTCGGTCTTAAACCTGTCATTGTGACTTATAATAAACTTCCCAAGGGAGATGATCTTAAACACTTTACAATGAGATTTCGTTTAAGCGGCGATCGCGCCGAGCGTTAAGGGAAAAGTAAACTCCGAAGTGGCGACAGTGTTTCATGTAGACAATGACTGTCACAGCTTCTTTTGTCGGCAGGAGGGTTGTGACCTCCTTGACATATATTTCATTAATAGGGTGTGTGCGTGTGTGAACTTCTTGGGATATAATTTGTTAAATCTACATGGGGATGACTGGGTCGATGCTGGTGCGACCTGCCACTCTCATAATCAAAATAAAACATCGAGGTTTTTCATCCGGCGTACCTAGTAATTGCCCCTGTGATGCCGTCTTACGACACTCAGTTCGCATGGAAGTCTTACAGATTTTCCCTCTCTTATTCGGTAGCAAGGAATGAATGACAAAAGTCAGTAAATAAATATGCAGATAACGCTTTTTGTGGAAAAACAACTCGATATTAATCAGATACACTGATCATCTTAGTATTCAAATATGTCTATCAGAATAATGTATCCTGTGGGAGGACACAGTTTGAAACTTTCTACAACGTTTGTGCGAGCACGAGGGTAGGCGGTCTAAAACTTCCAGGACTGCTTTGAAGAAAACTGGTTAAAGTGACAATATTGCGAAGTCGAAGAGGGTTGTGTGTGTGTGTGTGACGTGATTCTTCAGACCGTTGATACAACTTGCGAGCAAACCGCTGACAGGTAATGCGCGTATTTCCCCCTGTGCCCCGCATAAAATTATCGCTCAATAAATTTCCTGCAATACAGTTATGCGTTCACGAAAGTCTGTACGGTCCCGAATAAGCCGCTGATATAGGTTAAGAGGCACGGAGGGGGATGTCTCCCAGCAGTGCTGATTTCTCGCATCGCGTGCGAATATTTGCTCACTGTGCAGCCATCTGTAGCGCGTCAACTTCCGGCAAGCTGTGCTGGATCGCTTGCCCCTGCGGTATGCAAGGGGAGGGAGAGGTGGGATGCGGGGAGATAATCTGACGAGTGTCGCAAGAAATGCTCTTTCTGCGCAGAAAAGTGGCGTTGTTTGGCGCACTCTCGCGGCAAGCGAGGGCTCTAGGGAGGTACTTTTCCGCGAGATTTGCTCCGCGCGGAAGGAGCATTCTCCGCTGTAGACGAAGCACGTCTGGCAGAGAGAGAGAGAGGGGGGGGGGGTGGCGTGGAGCTGGCAAGTTACCTGGAAGAAGGATACCGAGTCCTCGTGTTTCTTGCGCTCTGTCTCGGCTGCCCTGGCCCGGTAGCGCGCTTCCCACACGGCCTGCTGGGCGTCTTCCTTCTCCAGTTTGATCCGAAGGCCGGCCTGCAGCCGCGTGAGGCGCTTGACGTTGTGGGCCTGCAACATCGGCGGTTGGATTCACTCACCAGCCTCACTGCATCACGTGGCTAGCCGGAAGTACAGGCGCTACAACAGACCTTACGTGCACGGCAGCATGGAGATTTTTGGCTTTGCTAGTTATCTGCCGTTGGACATCCCTTGTAGCGCCTCAACTGACGGCAAGTCGCTGCATGAACTTCGAGGCCAGCTTGCGCACAGCAAAACACCAAACAACCAAGTACACTCTAAACAAACGCAGTTGTATTTACAGTTATGTAGGTATAACATAGTATTCAGAAGGAGGATGGAGGACGGGGCCACTGCGTGTGTTGGAGGCGGCTGCCTCGCTACCCTTTTGATGTTTTCCAAGGTACCAACCTGGCAGAAAGGTCTCATTTCTTTCCGGCTAGACATGCATAGCTAGGCAAGTGGAAACCGAAAGGGGTTTGAACAGAGTGGTTGCTTTATGCAAACTCTCAAGATTTTTCTGATTTCCTGCTACTGGCGAGGACGCATTCAAAATAACACAGCGTCTGAAAGAATTAAAAGTCTGTAGAGGGCACGTCACCCACCCCGCCCTTTCCTAACAACCACGCCCACAATCTGTCTTCACTTGTACTGGGACAAAGTCACTTGTGAGCTCACCGACCTTTTTTTTTACAGTAAGGCGATTCCAGTGCGCAACAATGTAAACGATGTTCTGTGACTCGCAGTATAGTGGGGAGTGCGAGATCCCACTTTTCTAGCATCGTCAGGGGGATGCCCATGTCAACTGTGTCAACTGGGGCAAGTGCGCTGCGGCTCACGGGGAGCGAACCACCGCGTTCGGTTCGGAGGTCCGCGCTCTAACCACTAGACCAATCAAGGCACCTGTACACTAGAGGGAGTCACGTGTCCATCCCGCGCAAATGCCGAAATTTTGAAACTACCCACAGCACCGGACTCTGAACGGCCCCGTGACACAAAACGAATCCGTATCGGTCCTCGCTTCTTCCCTAATGCAGGCTGATTTCTCTCCCCTGTCTTCCTGTCGTCTGAATCTGATTATGTTCTGACGAAATCACCAGAAGGTACCCGACCGTCACGCAGGCCGTGAAACCGTATTGGATGGCGACCATCCATCATCATTATCGCCCCTGGAGGGAGCACAATGCGCTGTACGACGCGGGTGCAGATGGCGCTGCGCTCACCGGTCTTCTGTCTCTCCTTCGCCAGTAAGAGAGGGCCAGCCAGAAACCTAACCGACCACTACACAAAAGAAACCAAGGAACGAGATCCTGCCATTAACTTTAAAAAAAGAGAAGAAAAGAAAACAGGTCCCCGCCCGAATGAGCCAGCGGCGGAAGTCTACCTTAACAGAAGAACTCTCTGTTCTGACCCCACCTCTAACAGTTTTGTTAGCCCCCGAAACTCAATCGACTTGTGTACGCCGCGATACTGCAGCCCCTGTAGACGATAATTTGTCATTTCCATACATCTACATGTCTTACCCCCTTTTCCGGCAACCGCATCGCGATCGAGGTCGTGGTAAAAATAAAAACCTCTTCTGACGAAACGAAAACATGGAAGTCTGACCCAGGCTACTATCACCGCCCTAAGATCGATTGACTTGGAAACCTACACGGCTATTCACCCTTCACTAACTCTCAACACGTTATTTTTGTTCCCCACCCGAGAAAAGTGGGCGGATTTTTTTTTAAGATTGAGCGGTCTTTACACCAGTGCAGTGCATGGTCCCATAGAAACCCACGGTTCAAAGAGACCGTAGTAGGCGATGGAGTACGCCTTTGATCTGCTGTGACACTGCGGGACGTGGGCATTGTGAGTTCGAATCCAATCTTTTAGAAAAAAATATGCATGTTGCTTACTACGAAAATATTTACCCACTTTGTAGGAACTGGCTCTTTGAATGAGTATTCGTTGGTTGAAACTGCTGAAAGCAGCACTGTTTACAAACCCGAATGAATGTGGGAACACTTTAAATTGAAGTCTGGCTAAGGGTGTTAGATGGCTAGAGGGTGAAGAGGGACAAGGAACAATAAAGTCTCTAGAAAGTTTCATCGCCGCCTGAATGTAGGAGGCTGATATCAACAACCCTTTGCTACGTCACCGAAAATGGATCGTCGATTTTTCGCGAACTGCAAGTCCACCATCGAGGAACAAAGGACACCTTTATCATATCTGGAGGGCGGGTGTGTGGCCCTGAGAAGGAATAACAAAACAGGTCCCTGCTTTTCTGATCGGTGGGTTTATAACTCCATCCACTTACTGGAGAAGGAAGGAAGGAAGGAAGGAAGGAAGGAAGGAAAAGGAAAAGGAAGAGGAAGGAAGGAAGGAAGGAGTTCGAAGTTCATGTAGCCTCGTTTTCAATCACGGCATTGTCCGGGTTTCTGGTTAGTTAGGTCCGTTGAACCGGCAGTAGGACATCTGTGGCGAAATGTGGACTCGAGTCTCACTTCCTCACCTCTACTTTCTGCTCTATCTGTCGGGCCCTCAGCTCCATCTCGGCCGAGCGAGCTGCTTCGTTCAGCTGTCGCTGCATGGTGGTGTTGTCCTCCAGTCGTATCTGGGTGTCCGTCAGATGGCGCTGCTCTGCAATTCATTGCACAAAAACCCCAATTCAAAACTAATAACAAGGTCATAGAATGGAGGGAGGGGAAGGAGATAGGTTGTTTCTAGCGGTAAATAAGCGACTATCAACTTGGGGGTGGGGTGGGGGGAAGACTCGCTGAATTTGTAAAATTGACTCCTAAGCCTTCGCGCTCACCAACAGACAGCGCGAGACAGGAAGTTAGGCCTTTGTTCGTGTTGCTACACAGGTCACGGTCAAGCTGTTCATAATGCGAGAATTCGTGGTTCGCGTGTCCGGCGTGTATAGCTTTAAGGTCAACCGCCTTCATTAAACCCGTGTTTGATATGGCTTCTCAAAGGAATGCAGAGAGACACTGGGGTGGAGGTGTTTAGAGATGTCAAGACTGTCCATCCCTTACCGTCCCGCTTCTTGATGTCCAGGTGAGCTTTTGTCAAAGCCAGGTCCGCGCTCAGCCTGCGTTTGGTCATTTCGGCTCCTTTGATGTCGCCATCACTTCGTCTGGCGACAGTAGATCAAGCACGCATATGAAATCCTCTTTGCTGGTAATCTTTAAACTGTTGGAAAACTCAGACATTCTGAAAATTTACACAGCGCTGTTCCTCCTATTTTATCCTACCATACGGCACAAATACTTCATTGGTTCCAGAGAGATACACGTTATAACACTTCGGTGCCAGAAAAGAGACTTCTGGAACCCTGTCCTTTGAGCTTGTCGTCTTCACAGTGTCCTGGAGGCAACTTGATGCTACCGTTAATCCAGCCATGCGGTATATTAGCAAGACTCCCACACTGTATGTCCATCCGCACGTAACACATCAAAGAAGAGTCCCATATACTCCTAATCCCTGTTCAAACATCAAAGAACTGCTTCGACTGAAACTTAGTTAAACAACAGTACGGGCGCGGAAGCTTCCAAGGCTGTGAGCATTCTAAAGGTACGGTGGGCGGTCAGCGATAAAGTCTGTATACAGTACGATCACGTGACTTCTAGTGTTTACTAACCTCATCTTGTTCTCTAGTTTCCGTTCGCTGTCTAGGTCTTCCTGAATCCTGGTGGAACTTTCCTTTGTCTGAGCTCTGTAGCAACAGCAACAACAAACAGTGTTGAGATTACACACGTTTCTATTTGAATACTCTCGATTTTCGTTTACGCCTGTACAATTTCGAATTTTTGAAGCTTATCCGACAAATCTGGAGAAATGTGTACCGCGGGTTCATCCAGCGTCTTTGATCACAGTAAGCTTGGTTCACAACCACCTTTGTCAGATATAATGTAACCGTCTCCCCAGTATTCAGATAATTTTCTGGATAATTAAAGTTACCCTGGGTGTAGTCAGGAGAATCAAACATTGGTGTTAAAGTATGCACTGTATGTTATGTCGCGTCTTGCATTGCCCACCAGAACGACACCGAGATATTTCTGACACACCCACATTCGCTGAAATTTAAGGAACTTATGAACAGATCCAGACGAACAGAGCAAAAAGCAACCTTAGTAATTTAAGTAGATTTGGTAATGTCATGAAGTAGATTCTGTAGTCAAGTGTGAGATGTAAGATGTAAAATGTCACAGGTCCACACAGGAATAAATGTTACGTTTTCAATTTTCTTTTATACTTGCTTCCCTCTTGCGAGGGGCAATAAGTATTGCTTTATGTTTGTGATATTGTTTATTGTCGTCTTTAGATTTCTGTCTCGAGGCTACAAAAGCGCCAACGTTGGTAGTGAATGAACAATGCAAGCATAAGGCAATGGCAAGCTTTGAGGAAAGAGAGTGTCAGATGACTAGATGTGCTTGGGGAGGACCCTGCAGCCCCAGGGTCCGCATGACAGCGTCTTTAGCCTTATAACCAAAGAAGCCCTCACTTGGCATATTCAAAACGCTGCACTCGACCCTTCTGTGCCTCCATATTGAGCGTGATGGCTAGCTCCGCCAGCTCCTTCTCCAGTCTGTGCTGTTGCTCCTGTACAGACACGGCACGAAAAAAGGTCACGAATCGGAGAGACGTGGAACAGAAATATGCATGCTAGCTTCTGCTGACAGCGTTGCAGTTCATTTTGCACGGACAAACGCTGCAAGATCGAGCAGTTTTTACCTCCTGTTAAAAGCAAGGACACAAATAAGCAGGACTCTTAAAATCCAACTCAAGCCTAAAGAGAATGGAACCTCTAGCTTACGATGTCTGGCATCTGCGTTAGTTTCCTTTCGTCCACGTATTTATGCATGCTTCTTTTCAAACGACGTTCTTGCAATCATGACCGGATTAAAAAGCACTTCTCGACAGAACACACGAGGTGTCCCGGCAGTCCTGCAGTAAGAGGCTAGAGTGCTTCTCAGCCTTTTAGAATGCTTTTGCTGGGGATCAGGAGCTATCTTCTAATTCGGATAGTAAAAAGTCATTAACAGAGACACAAAATACCTCTTTTGCCCGCAGTTTGGACTCGAAGTCCTGGCTCAGCCTCATGACCTCTGACCTTTTCAGCTCCAGTGCCGACAACTTCTGGTGGTACTGCCGCGATAGGTCAGCTCTGCGATACACAGTCAACGCGTCGTATATTCTTATATCATTAAAATAATCGCTATGCCAGTAGTAACAAAAAAAGTTTATTGCAACAAAATTTTACAAATTGAGAACGATATGATAACTTAGCTCTTTCAAAATCAGCATTTAGCGTCTCATATCCTGTCAAAAGTTTTGTTTAATAACTCTCACGGCAATCATGCGAACCCCGAAATTTTATCACACTGATAGCTTACAACTTATCTCATTAAACTTTGGAAAAGTAATTTGAATTATCATATGCAGAGATCAATAATTAAAATCTCATAAGTTTATTGTTACTGTTCATTTTACAATCTCACAATTAACGTTTTACGGATTTCATAAAAACAAAATCAATCTTAAAAAAAAACACTGCCGAAAATGTGCTTTCAGCAAAATATCGAAATTTGCGCAAGAAATCTGCGCGGTCATGTGGCAAAGATGCACATTTTGGGCGGTGAAAATAATTCCATGACGCCCGTCACATGAACTATCGTTAACACGAGCAGAAGCCTAATGGGCAAATATAAGCAGCCGCATTTCAGGTACTCGTACATTTTCTGGATTACAGCAGAAAGCCGTGCCGAGAAACATACTGCGCCCTAGTCCTAGGCACTTCGTTAAACAAGACGTTTAAGTGATTGTTAAAAAAATAAACCAGACGTTTATGTCACAGCGAACGCTGCGAAGTCTTTGTTTTCCAACCCCCCCCCCCCCCATACTGTCTTCTCACACCCTTTCTTTAACTTATGGAAAATAGTTTTAGGTTATGTACACAAATTTCATTAAAAGCTTGAAAAGAAATTGCAAAATCAACTTGAGCACACAACAATTAAATCTGCACTTACAAAACAGTTACAAACATTTTAAGGATGTGGAGTGATTAGAAAAATCCCCTATGCTAGCTCACAACAACTACTAAAACGTGTATTTAGCTGGCACGTAATGTTCACAAAGCAAGGTGTGTTGAGTTCATGCGGGGAAAAAACCCACGTCAGCATCCACACGTTTTTTATCGTATGTAAACCCCTTTCATAACCGGACTCTTGTGTATGCTGGCTCGCCGAAACCAACTGTGTGTACATGTGTGTACACGGCTAGCCTGCCGCACATGCATCCGGAATAAGACAGGTAGCACCACAACATGGCAACTCACTTCTTTATTTCTATTTTCCTGTTTTGTGCCTTTTCCTGTAGATCTGTAAGAATATTCTGATGGGTTCGATGTGATCCAATCTGAAAGTGCAAGCACGCATTCCAAGCAATAAAACCAACGAAGCATTTATTTCTTCATCTTCACTAAAATGATAAAGAAGCTGTTGCGTCACGTGAAGGCTGAGCGGATTAGAAAAAAACCATATTGTCTATAACTTTATCAGTCATTGATCAATCAGTATACACTTCACGTAAGGTAATACTTTGTCTTTCTGTCGGAGATTATGAAAATACCCATGCAGCTGATTAGAAAGGAACCTGTAGCCAAAGCAGGTTTCAGACGCACAGATGAAAAAATGTTCCTTGTTTTACTAGAATTCTGCTACCCATCCCCGATCTCGCGGTTCCATTGTCTACTTCCATTTTTGTCGGAGGAATTAGAGGTGAGCTAACATAAAAGACGAGTCAGACATTACTTTAAATGTGGGGAACGACGTCGATTTAATGGCGTATATACCGTCTATACTTTTCTGGGTCGAACGTATACAGGTCATAGGTAGGTAGCAGAAAATCTGTGCACCCAGCAGGGGAGAGAATTAATTCTCCCCCACAGCTAGTCTGAGGGGTGTTGTTCAGGGGAAGCTGCATGGCTGACAGTTGTCCTGTTGAAAGATTTTTGCTGGTACAGCCACGATGGATATTTGCTCTCAGACATTTGCACGAACGCTGGGAAACTGAAAAGTGTGTTACTCCAAAATCCATGATAAGGAAAACGACTGTACTTTCATTACACAGTGAGCGTGTACTCACATGTACCGTTTGATCTATTCACTAATTATCGATTGATTTGAAGGATCCAACCCGAGTTAGGCTGTCATGCGTCTAACTGCAGTCTTTCAGCAGAGAGCAAACGCACAAGATCGTCAAAAATACCCTTTAGAATAGGTGTGGGAAAAGAAATTTCGCAGCCGGGAACAGAATACAAAGGGATCTGGGCAGAAGCCAGAACCTGCGGGTAAGACAGGTTAGAGTCAATTTATAACACGCAACCCGACCTTTTTTTTCTAGACAGTGCAGTACAATTGTTCGCCGATTAAGGCAGGCGGTGGGCGAGGTGGGAGGTAGAACGAGAGACGAGCAGCCATGCAGAGACAGACAAAATTTCTTAATATGTAGATGTAAACGATTCAAGAAGGTAAGACATTTATACTGACATTCTCTTTCTCTCTCTACCCTCTCCTAGGCAGGATCGTCAAGAAGCAATGGGCACTGGCAGACACGAAAGACTGTCCCAGTCTGCAGGCCACGAAACAAGACGTAATGATCGACTCACCTCGTGTTTCTGGTGAACATGCTCTTGCTGCATATGCGTAAACCGTTCTAGAGAATGGTTCAGCTTTTTGTCTTCCGCCGTTCGCTTTTTGTTGATGGCTGAAACGTCGGGACACGGCGAATGAATGAACATGGACTGAACAATGAACAGGAACGTGGAAACTAATGGCCACTAGGCCACACACATACGCACGCACATGCACAAAACAGACAGACGGACGGACGGACGGACGGAGGGACAGAAAGGAGAGAGAACAGGATCATAACGAATTAAAGGCGAAATACACATCAGAGGAAAAAAACGTAAAACTGGTTTGTATTAACATGTTTCGCCGCGACGCTAAATTCAAATGGAAGAATGGGATACGCTGCTTTTATTTTGCAGACAGTTGATAGCAAGTAAAGAGAAACACTTTTCTAGGCAACGACTGTGTTAGACACGCTCGTCTGGAGAAAGAAAATATTCCATAAGGACTAGAATACTGACTTGATTATGGCACACTTAATTACGCGCCAGGTATTCTAGCTGCACAGGCGCGTCGTCACGTTAAACGCGAGAGACAGAAACAAGGCGGGATGGATGGATGAATGCTTTACGAGAGGCAAGATGTGGGTCAAAGCTCTCAACTTACAAAGACAGATTCAGTGCACTATTCGAATGACTCCCTTTCTCTTAGGAGAACAGGTAAACACCTGTGCGCTTGCCTTACGGAATTACATCTCCCTCATTTGTCAGGCGTCAGGCTGACCCAAAGAAACACCGCCATGGGTGGAAGCACTGGAAGTGCTGCTTAAAACTGAAAGTAAACGGTCGGTGTTGTAGGAAGATTGAAGAACCACAGGTGCTGTCGGAAAAAAAAGTGAAAGCAGGTGCTGTTTTAAGATGGAAGATGCACAGGTGACTTTCACAGGTGAAAGAAAAACAGGTCCACTTAAAAAACCTTTGCTGCATATCCACTGAAAAAAGACTGCAACTAAAGAAGTATAAGGTTAGAGATGAGTTTTAACATCTGTTAATGTTGTAGTAAGCCATTTATTGAGAATATCGTAAACACACAGCCTTGAAAATGTTCAGACCACGACTATTTGGTCTGCTCTTACAGGCAGTCTGGCTGACTTGCACCAAAGTCACAGTTTTTTGTCTGTGTCCAACCAGAACTCAAATTTGTGAAAAAGCTACACCCAGGTCTTCTAGACAAACATTGCTCATGTGCTGAGAGATTATATTTTAGTTTCATTACTTTTTGAGTCCTTGGTGAGGTATCTGACCAAGCAAGCATGTACTGTGTATAAATTTAACCATTCCCTAACCCTACTAGTGATCTCAACTAGTGTACTGTGTGGATAAAACAGATTGTACAATATGTTGTTTTCTGTCAGGAGTTATATGATGTTAGGAGCAGAGTAGTAACTATCTTGGTCTATCAAAGTAAGCTAAGAAGGATCCTCATGCAGAAATTCTGCAATTTCTAATTCAGATGTGGTTGATGTGGAAATCCTACAGTATGAATTAGTTCAAAAACTTTAAAAGAAGCTATTTACACCAAAGCTTGGAAGCCATTGTCGCTGTTTGCCTGCTTAGCTATGTGAAACACTCTTAAATCTGCTCAGCCCAGATGTTAAAATTAAAGCGTTCAGCACCTGAAGTGGAAGCCAGACTGTAGAAAAACATGCTCATCATGAACTTAGGCAAAAACTGAGCGTTTAGCACCTGAAGTGGAAGCCAGACTGTAGAAAAACATGCTCATCATGAACTTAGGCAAAAACTGAAGTACGTGACAAAAGTTGGAAAACAGTCATACAGGCAAGAATGAATTTCTGGCTGTCATTCCTAAAAAGGATGGGTGTGTCATCGCAGGCAGACATAGCCCATCTGTTACACAGGGTGCAGGTGTGAAAATGCATTTGTAAAAGCAGAATAGGTTAGTAAAAAAGCAGAGTGCTGATTTCACCTTTGTGCTGTCTGTCATGACAAGAAGATACACAACCAGCATGATGCTTCTGTATTTTTTTTAAAATGTCATTTATGATTAAGTAAAGAGCAAGCACTGCCACTTCTGTCCTGCATCTAGTGAAGGAGAACAGACAAAGATGGGGCTGAACATCAGGTGGGCAATGGTCGGAAGGTGATGACAGTTATTCACAAAAATATTGATTCTGAATTTAGGAAATAAATAAACCTGCAAATTACATATATCTGACATGCTTGTGTCTTCTCAGAGGAAGGGAAAGAGAGAACGAGTTTTGCATTTTATGTGAGGTCATCAATTAAAGCTTTAGCGTGACAAGCAGTTGATTCTGTAAACAGCTTCTGCATACAAAAAATGTACATGTGCCAGAATTGAGATCTCAGTGCAGGACCCCCAGTTTTTGTTTTGGTGGCTTTTGCTGATGCACCACCAGAAAGACTAAGTGAGAGGGAGCTGGCAGGGGAAAGAGAGATCTGAGATATGAGATAGATGGAAGGCCAGAATGACAGAGTGAATCTGTGAGTGAGTAACTACATGTAGGTAGCTATAGGTGTGCGTTAGTGCCTGATTTTGGAGTGGGCTCCAAGGAAGCATATTCTAAGGGAGGTAATGCATGCATCATGGAAACCAAAAAAATGCAATGGTTGGCTCCCTTAAGCATAAAGCTAGGACAAACATTTCACGGCATAATCCACTCAGCATAAAGGCTTTCAAAAAAAAAAAAAAAAAAAATTTGCCATTTATGTAATCGTGGATTTATGCACAATAAAACGCAGACAAATGGTCTACATACCATTCCCAAAATCTCTGACAGTGTGACGAACTGCTCGTTGGTTCTTTAAAATATCTCCTTCCACACGCTTCAGCTCTCTTTCTTCTTGCTTACATTGCCACATATGATCCTAAAATGATGAATGATATATAGAAACCAAAAAACCCTCCAAACAAACAGCATAAAAAACAATGTTCTGAATAACAGATAAAAATGCGTCATCTTGCAGAGAATGTATGCAACACAGTTCACTGCAATTCTGTTAAGAGAGGTGCATGGCCAGTGAATGAGGATAAACAGTCTCAGAATAACAATATTTACTTTAGTCTCACTGCTCAACATTACAAATATTGTAAGACATCTACATTGTAGAGTGATACGAACAAGGCAAACCCCCACACCCCAATCATACGAACTACAGTTCATAAAACTGTTTTGATCAGACAGGTGTTGTTATTTAAAAAAATGACTATATTGAGGTATTACTCTGTTGTGTATCTAGGGTTATTACTTTCAGGTACTTTCAATTGTCTGCTCATTACCCAGAACTACGACAATATAAATACATCTCAAGAAGGGGGAAACAAACAATGTGATCGCCGCCTGATTTGATGTCAATCTCCAAAAACGTTTCGGCTCAAGTCTCAACCCCCTTACTTGCCACATGCACAACTCAATGAAAGCGGACAGTGATAAAATACTACTCTATTTATTTTACAGTTACAGTTAAAACATAGAATGATTTATTACATATGAATGGTGCTCCACTATACAACGAATAATGCTTCACTATACCACTACTAACACACACCGACGAATCACTCGCACTCTCATGTACTACTCACAACGACATCCTACCCGGACCTAAACGCACATGCAATTTACCGGATTATAACTCACTACAATACTGATAATTTACATCTGATGTTCAAGGCTATTCTTCTAACCACCACCACCACCACAACCACCACCACCACCAGCGATTTGCAACTAGCAGTCAGCTGCCTTTATAGCCCAGGGCCCGGACTTGCCAGAAATTAGCAAATGGGGTGTCTACCCATTTGGGGTGGTAGGTTCAGCTGGGAGG
Source organism: Lanistes nyassanus (assembly GCA_004794575.1). Taxonomy (NCBI): domain Eukaryota; kingdom Metazoa; phylum Mollusca; class Gastropoda; order Architaenioglossa; family Ampullariidae; genus Lanistes; species Lanistes nyassanus. The sequence continues at coordinate 117,085 of SMGT01009067.1, forward strand.
GTGGTCTACCCCCACCACACACACCTCCTGCCTGGCCACCTATCCAGTACGATGGGGTCGTCCGGGGAAACGGGG
>SMGT01009067.1:117188-137543 GCA_004794575.1 Lanistes nyassanus
GGGGGGGGGGGGGGGGGGGGGGGGGGGGGGGGGGCTAACTTCGCCTCTCGCCTGACCACCTTCCTCGCTCCTCTGCACACTCTCCCGATAGACCAGAGCAACGAACCTCATACCAAAACCAGCTTTTTTGATAAATCAGCAAGTCTGCTGTTAGCTTTCATTTATATGTAAAGAATACATGCTGATGCACACATTCTTCCAAATGTCTGCATTGTCAGTATACCTGTTAGCGAACAGCTTATTAACATATAAATGACATGGATCATGAGCTACCTCAACAACTTTAATTCTTCGCTGGTAGTCGCTTTCATCTTTGGCTATCCTTGCAACCAGACTGACAACATTTGGATGTGAAGACGTATCGCTCAGCACCCGAGGTTTGTCTCTCGCAGGCTTGTTCTCTTTCTTCCTCATGAGGAAGGTGTGCGTGTAGCGGCTTGAGTCCAGGAATCCATCTGGGCCAACCTTCCTCTCCTGAGATCTGTACACCAATGGCTTATTCAGGTCCAGGCTCATGTCAAGTCATCAAAGCTAAATGAAAATGTGTGGTTGCCAACAAAACAGCTGATCTGAATGGAAACCCTGATGAACTAAAGAAAAAATGTGCACAGGAAGAAACACAAAATGTCAAAGTGAAAGAAACATCTATGCATACATAACTAAGAAACACATCAAATACAACCTTGTTGTAGCCTGCAGCATTTTATATGCCTCCTCTGCCTTCCTTACCCTTCCTCCCACCATGGTCCAATGAAAAAAAAATCAACTTAGTGTCTTGTGATGATCAAGATATTTCATTATCGGCTCTCATAGAAAACTTAGTGTCTTGTGCTGACCAAGATATTTCATTGTTGACTCTCGTACAAAACTTAGTGTCTTGTGCTGACCAAGATATTTCATTACTGGCTCTCATACAAAACAGAAAATGATAACAAACAGAACGCAGTTATAAAGAAAGAAAAGCAAATGAAAAACATGTTCTTTAGTCGTTTGCCTCTGCCTCCTACTCCTTCCCCACACCTTGCTCCCTGAGAAAACAACAAATCATCCATCTCCGTCCAAAACAAGCCCAAACCAGCAATACCCCCACCTGTGTGTTTCGTACAGATCCAAGTGAATCTGACAGTGACATTGTTACAAGACCACAGAATACGCACAACATGCAGACAACAATGTGACAGGAAGTACCATACTTGAGGAATGCTGCATATTCTTTGCTCTCCTTGCCATCTTCTGATGCTGTGTCTTTCTCTGCATTTCCTGGTGGAGCACTATCTGGCCTGCGTATACTGTGATAACGGCTGTGCAGCAACTTGCTTCGTTCAAAGGGTAGATCAGTCAGCACCATTGCTGCACTGTATTAAGTTCTTTCAGCTAGAACCAAATGGAAGTCATCATATAATTTCAAGCACATGCATATCTATTGCTGATTTCTACTTAATTGACTGAAACACAAAAGCCATCATGATTGAAAGAAATATGATCTGGCTATGTCTGCATCAAGAAAGGCCATGACCATTATGCTTGCTCTCCATTATGGTTATATCCAGGTACATGCCAACACACATCTATCTTCTGACTCCTAAATGCATACTGCAGCTGTCCAACAATCCCACCTTTATTTGCTTTGGATTATTAGTGAAATATTTCTTACTGAAATTACTTATTATGCAAGTGAAGTTTTTCCAGTACCTCAATTTAATTTTTTTAACATAGTAACAAAACCTTTTTTCACTCAACAGTAATCAATATGCATTGAAAATGAACATGCAGTATTAATGTCTTGCAAGGTCTATAAGACAGCACTGAGGCTTGAGGTCTTAAAATGATCGATCAAGAGGGCACTGTGGTCCTTGATGGCTCAACATCAGGTGCCTTTGACATCTGAAGTGGAGTAAAACAGGGCTGTGTCCTCACTCCTACCTTGCCCAGGATTTTCTTTGCTTTTCTAATGAAGCACACCCTCGGCTCTTCCACAGAGGATAACTATATTCGCACCAGATCTGACAGAAATCTGTTCAAACTTTTCAGACTAAGTGCTACATACAAAGTTCAGACGAAGTGCCTGCATGATTTTCTCTTTGCAAATGATGCAGCAGTTACCAGTCAGTGACCTTCAGCTGCTTACAAACCTTTCAGTAAAGCTTGCCTTCGCTTTGGACTTACCATCAGTCTAAAAAGTCACATGTCACAGGACAGGCCATGGAATGTCTACCCAACACCAGAATCTCTTATCGTGAACTGGAATTTGTCCTTGACTTTGTGTATTTGGATTCAACAATCCCAGACTCCCTTATCTTGATTCTAAGTTAAATAAACACATTGGTAAGAGTATTTACACCATGTCCAGACTGACAGAGTTTGGAACAACAGATGGCTGACAGAGCACACAAAGATCCAGGTCTACAGAGTTTGTGTTGCAAGCATCCTCTTGTCTGGCAGTGAAACTTGGAAATTGCATGCCAGATAAAAATGAAGGTTCACTGCCTCTGGTGTGTCCTGAACATCTCATGGCAGGATAAAGTTACTAACTGTCCTTGAAAGGGCTTGGATCCCCAGTGCATATAGGCTCCCAAGGAAAAGACATCTGTTGGCTGGGACATGTCATATGAATGGACGATGGCAGAATACCTAGGGACCTCCTGTATGGTAAGATGGCTAAGTGAAAATGACCCACAGGCAAACCACAATTACACTTCAAAGATGTTTACAAAAGAGACCTGAAGGCCTTATATAGGCACCGACACAGAGAGGTTGGAAAATGCCAGATAAAAATGAAGGTTCACTGCCTCTGGTGTGTCCTGAACATCTCATGGCAGGATAAAGTTACTAACTGTCCTTGAAAGGGCTTGGATCCCCAGTGCATATAGGCTCCCAAGGAAAAGACATCTGTTGGCTGGGACATGTCATATGAATGGACGATGGCAGAATACCTAGGGACCTCCTGTATGGTAAGATGGCTAAGTGAAAATGACCCACAGGCAAACCACAATTACACTTCAAAGATGTTTACAAAAGAGACCTGAAGGCCTTATATAGGCACCGACACAGAGAGGTTGGAAAATGTAGTCTCCAGAACATCATTCTAAAGGCAGGCAGCACAGAAAGGCCTCTCCCAGTTTGAAGAGACACTCACCCAACAGACCTGAAACCCCAGAGAAGGAAGGCCAAATTCCCAGCAGAAATACTGGTCTCAGATTTCATCGGTGCCAAGTGTGATAATGACTGCCATTCCAGAATAGGCCTGCTAAGCCACAATTGATTCTGCGAGGCACCAGTACAAACCACAACTCCATAGTCTTCTGATACTGAAGGACGCTTGCTATAAAACTTCAGGTGCCCAGCAGATTGCCAGATGAAGTACTAATTGACATATCTGGAAGCTGTGATAGTTCTTAAACATGAAAACAAGATGGACTCATTTTTTGTTCTCCCTTGTAAAACAAGGAGAAAAATTCATTCTTTTTGTCTTTTTGAAAAAAAATCCCCACGAAAAGAGTTACCACGTTCAAAGTATACATTTTGTTTGGAAAATTTTCATGGGTTTTCAACCTAGGTAAAGACAAGGCATAGTAATGCTGTTGCTGTATTCATGACGTACCTGTACCTGCTTCAAGGTACTGTGTACTGGATTATATAATCATGGGAAAAGATTTGGAAAAAAGCACAAACATGATGCGCATCTCACTTACGCCTTAAAAATATAATCCACTTCAAGAAACAGCGTGTCGAACTATGAAAGCCACATTATTCTCATCGTGGGTTACAGCACTGTTGTTATGTAGGTGCAGCCAAGAGCAGACGCCGCCATCCCTTTATCGTTGTTATACAAATACATAGATAGAGGAGGATCGGTAATTTTTTCGCACTAGTGCATTAGAAAAACTTAAGTTTATATCTAAGGGTACTGCCAATAAGTGCAATACTGCAAAAATGGTTGAACATTGATTTTTTTGGTAAGGAATAGTTTTTGAATTATGACTTCTCCCTATCACCTAGACTACGTGTATTCATCCCCATCTGTTTCCGTGTAGTTTGGACCCCTAAGTTAGGCTACAGATTTCCATATGCAATACTTTTACACGCACAACTTTGTTATATTAAACATTTTATAGTCATAACTAGCTACGAAATTTTATTAACTTGATTAAATCTTCACTATACATTTCGCCCTATGTTTTTAGAGGTGCTTAGTTGGTGTGTGAATAGTCCATGTAAACAAGGCAAAATGGAGGAGGAAGGAGCCGCTGGTACCGATAATATCATTGCAGAGTTCAACACATATGAAGATTTTTTGGACTCACAAATCACTTCTTTTGATCTTTACTACTTGGAGGTATCAAGATTCTTTCAACAGTTTATGTACTAAAGTATTTTCCTTAAAATATAACAGATAATTGTCGTTGGTACTTTTAGCGGGGTGTAACACTAACACTAATTAAAGTAACAGCCATGATATAAACTTTGAGAAGAAGCAATGTTCAGAACTTCACATGAGATAAAGTTTCATCTATATTAGTGTTAGACCTATAGATTAATTTCTTATAATGACAGCATTTTACAAATATTCACAAAGTAAGGGACAAAAGGAATGTTTGAGAAATGAGCACCTTTTATGGAGCTGTGGTTGGGGTTGTGTTGTACCTGTGTAGCTGCATAATTATGTTAAAAATGTACCAGAGAAGTCACCGAAACTCGAGTAGCACACTAAGGAAATATTGTTTCTTGCTTCTTCTGAAATGTGATATGTTATACCGTTACACTGATAAAACTCTTACTGTTTTTTGATGATAAGTATGTCGAGAGTTTTTAACTACAATAGGATCAGGAGCTAGCAAGGCAGCTGGTTGAGCTTGGCTATCGAGGCAGTGGCGAGGTTTTGAAGCGGGAGGAGTTTGAAGCTAGGAAAGCTGCAGCTGAGGCCAGCAGACTGTCAAAACGCAGTCAGCAAAAGTGTGTGTTTTCTTTAAAAATTCACAGCAAATTTGTGAAAAGTCTATTTCAAAACTGAACACATGTATACAAGCACCACATTTTGCTGTCACTTTGGTAATCCCAGGGTTCTGTTGCAATCAAGCTGTATCCTATGTAAAGCAGATAAGCTTTACATGCACTTAATTAAAACACACAATTTTTTTTGAAATTATTGTAACGAAAGTGAATGCCGTAGGAATTTCCTATGGAAAATGATTCATGTCCAACTACTTACATAAGCCAACCTATAGTTAGTTTAGTAGTTTGAACAGTAAATGTAGCCTGTTATGTAACTTGCCAGTGTTCAGTAAACATTCTTTCTCTTAGTGCTTCCATGAAATAATGGTGTCAACCAGACCTGCTGAAAAACTATTTGCACACGTGTTTATGTGTTTGTGTGTGCAATCATGCATTGACTTATTTGCTTATGAACCAGGACACTAGCCAGTTCAGGCAAAGCATTGAAAGATCCCTTTCTTCGGGCACTGGCAACACGTGAAGAGGCAAACAGAAGTGGGAAGATGACAGTAAGCTGGTCTTTCTCCACCTGTTTTTGAATGTGTGTGAAATGATAACAGTAGAACTGGATGTCAGGCACAGAGCAGTCCTCAGAAGTGTGTATATATTGAAGGTTTACAGGTGATATTCTTTAGAACTAGGGGATGAGTTTAGTGTTTAAACATTTAAAATTCTTTCAGACCACATCAATCAGCTTACATGCACTTAGAGAGACCTAAAAGTCAGAGTGGAATAGACATAAATTTGTATGGTTTGAAATGAAAATCTTTCCAGACATCTGCATATCACCGGTGGCTACTGAAGAGAAATAAACAAGAAACCTTTTTTAGTCTACCCAATTAAATTACCTTTTCCCCTGTCCCAGATGTAAAGAGGGTAGTAGTGAATGAGTTGTCCAAACACACAGCTCCTTTGTAGACTAATTCAGAGGACTACTAATGTTTCAGAAAGTGCAAGCAAGGCATTGTTTCCATGTCTTTAGGCATACAGCACATAAAAAGCAGTCTGATGCAGTGTCTCTTTAATATATCCCTATTTTCAACTGCCTCAGTTAAGTATCTGCTTCTCAGGCAGGTCTGCAGTATATATCCAGCCTGTCAAACCTAAGACTTAAAAAAAAATCTAGCATCTGTCAGATGCCTGACACTATAGGGAACAGTACGACGACTTGTCTTGTGTCAGTATAATGGGACTGCGTAGGACTGAAGCCTGCATTATGACAGCAGCCGCCAGTGTGGCACCATATTAACTTGTCTCAAACAACACCACCTTGAGATGCACCTCATGTGTGACTGGATATTAAGTAACAAACCTACCATTTGACTGGTTGAGAGATAAAACTTTCACGTGCTCAGCAGGCTTAAAACAAATATATAAAGAAACCACCATTTTGTTGGTTAAAAGCTAAAACATCCACCTGCTGCATTTAACAAACCCTTCTCTTCTTTCAGACAATTATATTCATTCGTGATAAGAATGCAAGGGGTCAAGAAATATCAGGGTACATTGACTACGCCTATCGCCTGAAAACTGACGATTTTGAGCCATACTTTGCTGGAAGAAAACGACTCCTGCCCCGCCCTTCTGACTTGAGGTGAAATGCACTCTTGGTGTTGGTCATTTATTAACAATCTGCATTTAAGTCATATACAGCTTATCTTGAATCTGTAGGCTCTATGTGTGAAGGGGATTGTGGGAATAGATTCCTACATCTTTACAAAATGAATACATAAATTGTACAGAAACTTTTAGTAGTCTAAGGGTAGGACCCAGTGATTTAGCTAGCTAGTTCTATGGATGGTGACTTCCCCTTTAACTACAACAAAATCTGTCTGTGGCAGCTCCTTAAACCAGTGGCCAACACAAACCCCTCTTAAATGGGCGCCCACACTGTCTAATGCGAACAGTGGACAGGGATTTTCAGTCTCAATTGCATGTTCTACCTGTCCATAGCCTACACGGTCCTTCCACATGCTGGTCTGCAGCTCTAAGCAGAGAGTTATAAAGGTCCCATTTGCAAGACATCACCTGCCGCATAGCTATTTATTTCCTTGCCCATGTCAAGAACACACCAAAGGATAGTTTTCTGATGAGGGTGGTGGAGATGAAAGCGATGATAATAATGATCCCATCACCACCTCATGTCATATCAACAAAGGAAGCCTTAGGACGTGCCGAATCCCTGTAGCAGCACACTCAGGACCTCAGGATTTAGTGACTTTCTCTTGGCAGCCATGTCCATGAAGACTGTGTTAGGCGATATGCACATTTCACAGTTAGGCAAGGGGCACCAATCCACTTCTTTTGCTTTCTATGCAAAAAACAAATGTACATGTACATACTGTATACTGTAGTCTTGTGTTTAGTATTGTATGACCACTTGAAGACACATGGCCCTGCAGACCCTCTCTCAGATGAGTGGCCACCTGTCTAGAAGGGACACTTTTAGGTGGTCCCAAGGGTGACCGCTACAGACAAGTTTTCCTGTATATCTAACACTTGCAAATGGCCACCTCCTTGACGTACAACTCATTCAAGAGAATTTCTGCTGAAAATGTGACTGCACTTTCACAAATGGGATCAATTTAAAAAAGTGTGAAATATATCAATTTGAAATAAAACTAGTGGTTGTAAAAGACAAACATCGTGTGCTAGCCTGTTTCAGCTATCTCATGTCCGAATGTGATTATCAAATATGCAGATTCATATACAGGTTTTAGTCTTGGGTTGGACTTTTTGTTTACGTTGCTTCAGTTACTTTTTTAAAGAACACCAAACTCACAACTAAATGTATGGAATCATTCAGGTAAGGACATTTAAAAATTGCTTTGAATGTGGGATATGTCCTTTATCGTTTCCTACTTAAAAAATCTTCTAAAATCATACAACTACAAGTAAAGATCCGTGGCCATTTTGTGAGACACTTTGCTGCATGATTCTGTGACAGAGTGGAGCTTTATCCTGATGTACGACACAAGATCTTTTATGATAATTCAAGGTCAACATTACTACCACTGCATTACCTACAAATGTGCTTTTATTTTATTAAGAATTCTGTTTCCGTTTCTATATCTTTCAGTTTCTACAACTGGGAAACCCAGACATCTACCTCTAATCCAACCCCAAACTACCAAGTCATCGCTGAGAACGCGTCAGGACTTCTCTTCAAGAACAAGCGTGACCGTAAGATACTCAACGTAGACCCAAAGGTGAGAAGTACTTAAAATGTTTTGTTAGTCTTAAGAACCCCCCACCCCCAGTCTAAATGTGGTTTTCCTCACTGCATAACTGAGAAAACCAACCATCTGCAGTAAATTCAGAATATTTTCAGAAAGAAGGAGAGCAAAGAATAGTCATAATACCACTATTACATATTTCCTCTCATTGTCTTGTCGTGAAACAGGCATCGACACCAGGTGACAATTCGACAAGAACTCTTGTGGAGACATCCAAGTATATCCAGGTTGTTATCTATGACCACATTACTCGCAGGAAAACGTGAAGAAGTTTGCCAACAAATTTACAAAACATTTATAAAAGGTCCTATTGATTGCAAAAGTGCTCATTTCCCTTGTTTCTTTGAGGACACTCTTGTACATGTATTTCTGGGATACTATTTAAAAATATGTATATAATTTTGCAAGTAAATGTGTTCATCTGCATTTTACCCTGTGTATGTGTGATTGTGTAAATGTGAGAATGCACGATGAGTTAGTGCAAGTGACAGTGGTAAGAGAAGGAGAAAGCTCATAATTGTAGAAGGGTAAAGGTGAAATCGGAAAGCAAAGAAAAATGAAAAACTAACACATACGCCTGACAGATCATCTAAAAAATTTCTCAGAAACCTTTATTGGATATTTAACACAAAATATAATTTTTGAGAGTACTTAGCATAATTAGCTCTGATGTCACATGCTGGTTGACAAGATAATCATCTTTGGTAACAACATGCCAACAGTCAAGGCTGCATGAATTTTGAACAATGTGGATAATACATTTAACTGCAAATTCTCCGAATTGGAATGATTTGTTGTTACAAAAATGAACAATACACCTCATAAATTTACATTTGTATGGTTTTAGTTTCAAACAATCTGTAGAGGAAGGCACAACAATCCATTCAAAAAAGTAACATGACAAACCAAACAGGGAAGAATGGCCGTGGAAAGCAAAGATCATAAACATGCTCATTGGAAAAATAAACAGTAGTTTCTCAAAGACGAGCAGTGAAATAAAGCTCGCTAGCATGAGGGCCTTAGCATATGGCATTGTATAGGAAGAGCAGATCTATAATAGAAGAAAAGACACCAGGACATTCAAATGTTCAGCTTTCTGCACCCGCTGCTGCATCCACTCGCAGTTTTGATAAGAAAATGGTTTATTTTGATGGACTGTTCAGTGGGGCTGTTAGAACAACCCTCTTACTGCATCTTGCTTTGGGGTTACTATAGCAACTGCATGAATTGCTATACAAGAATGCAGGCATATTCTGGGAAACATCATCACAAGTGAAGCAGGAAAGATCCATGTCTACACAAGATAGGTGCTCCACAACTTGGCGAAAAAACAAGTGCTGCCTGATCACATCAGGGGTTAAGAAGTCTGAGATAAGAACATGTTCTGCACAATACACAGCAGTCCCAGAAATATTTGAAGAATTACAGACTGGTCTTCATCTCTGGTAAATCTCTCCACCGGCCCTCGTATGACTGTGATCTTTTTCTGAAACACACCACGTAAAGAAATGTTTGGTTTAGTGGTATTCATGTAGGATAGAGTGGTAATAACAGGTGCAGAATCTCACACTATAATATGCATGTAGGTACCATCTGTTACAATGTACCACACCTTTGTTAGCTGCTATTTCTAAAAGGCTTTTCTCTTACACTCACAATATCTTTCATAATAAGACTGACTTTATCTGAGCACAGAAACAAATCTTTACAATCTGATATAGTCTGATTTAATTATGATTTCCTCATATGGTATATGGTTCGTCCGGTATGTCTTGTCTGCCACATTGCACATGGCTGCTGTCAACCTCCAGTTCTATATAAAACATCCTTCAAGGCAATGATGGTAACAAATATGTGGACAATATAAATGACTGGTAAACATTTCTCACCGAAAAGCTGACAGAAAATAAACTGGGTGTTCTGTCATCATACCTGCTGCTTTGAAGGGATGGCTCAACCTGGTAGAATTCATGTATGTCATCATCAGCAACAGGATTCGTGTACATGATAGCAGGCCTCCCAGGCAAGTCACGGTGCTCAGCCAGAGGAAGATTGTAAACTGGGAATGAATCTGAGTATGTATCCTCTTGCAGTGGCATCCTTTTCTTCTTTTGTGTTGCACGACGCCTGGAAGAGTAATTTGGGGAGGGATGAAATCTTAGACAAACAGATGATAATGACAAAAATGAACTTAAACTAATAATTTTCATGGTATCTGAGCTCTGGATAAAAACCGTGAAACATGAAAGGAGAATTTAAAAACACTGAAATTTACAACACTTTCCAATCATTATGACATCTGCGGTTTGGCTACAAAAGATCTAAAACATAAAATTTAAAAAAACACTCAAATGTGCAAAACTTTCTAAGCACGTTATAATGCATATCCCAAGGGACTCAAATCGACAAAGAAACTTTTCACTCACATGCAGATGACAACACCAAAAATCCCAAGGATCAACAAGAGCAAACCAGCGAGACCACCGATGATGCCAGCAATCATCTTCATCTGCTCGTCGTCTGGTTCTGAGGAAATGTAACAGAACTGATATACATGGATGTTGTTCACATATCAATAGATAATATCTATGTATTGAAAAGCATTCTATCTGCATCCTTCAAACAACTGTGGTAGTCAATATAACAAGAGGTTGTAAATCTCCAAAACATTTCTCCATTTGAATAATATATGAATTGTACCAATCAGACTTGACATGCAAAGATCTAGAACCATGTCTAGCCATGATATATCACATGAAGCTCCAGCACCAATTAGGTCTTAGGTTCACTTAGACTACAGCCCAAAAATGCTGTAGGGATGATGGGTTGTTGATGTTTTGATGTTGACTGAACGTGAAAGATTATTTTTGTATATGCCTGCTATAACATGTACAACCCCCACGAAAAAATTGTTGGAAAATACTTTACATGGTGTTGTACGAAGAAAAAAATGTTACCAGTAATAACATAATTAAAATTGTAAGTCTCACGAGACTGCAACCGGAAGTCTCGTGAGACTGTGACTGGGAATACTTCTGATCATGTGGGAACCGGGTGCTCCTTTCCTTTTTACCCACACTGTGGTAGCGGCAATATCGCTTGCGGAGCTTCGCTTGCCAGCCTCGTGGTCCTGTTTTGTGCAGGCAAGTCTATTTTACTTGGTTCTAAGTTGTTACGATGTCAATCAGGGTTGTAAACGGTTTTTGATGCATTGATTTGTTTGTGCTGAGCTTGACAGCAGCGTGGTTTTCTGAAATGTTGTCAGCACGCAAAGCAGTACTGTGATGATTGGAGAAAAGTTATCACTGATTTCTTTTATTAGTGAATATTTTGGGTTATAGTCACCTTCATGTAAAAGTAACTTGCTAGGTTGAGAGTTAGTAAAGTGTGAGGCCCTACAGTCACGAGTTACATTGGGAATCTTGCGTTTGGTTGCAGGGCCACCTTTTTCCCTCCATGATTTTCCTCCACAGTTTTCCCTCCATGATTTTCCTTCACGGTTTTTCCCTCCATGATTTTCTTTCACGGTTTTTTCTTCTCTGATCTTTCTTCACTTTTTTTTTCTGCCAAGTTACCACGTGTGCGGGCCTGTCTAGGGAACATTTGTAGTCATGTATATTTGAGGGTTGTCCGTTGTATATTAGGTATTGTATAGTTGTTGCGCATGTAGTAGATTTACCTTTGTATTTTTTGTACCTTTGTTGTATGGGGGGAGATCTTCTCTCGTATAATAAATGTCATGTTTGTTGTTATCACGCGTCTGTAGTTGAGTAGGTTGCGACAGGACACCTATGTGAGTGAGTGCCTACACCGGGATTGAGCCCACGTAAATAAATTCTTTTGTAACTCCAACGGTGCACGCTGGTAATTTTGGTCTTTGCCATTTGTGCCACGTGTGTGCCGGTCACAAACAGGAAATGGTGAAAGCAACTGTTGCATCCTGCTTGCATTATATGAACCCATGAAGACACATGCAGATAGAAAGCTTGTAAAGCTTATAATTAAAGTCTGAGCTTAATGCATGCAAAACTTGGTCATAAGGGGCCACCCATTGTACCAAGTCAGTGCTATTTTGTTTTTAAAAGGGTTTCAACTTCTACGATCTGAACTTTAGTTCTCATGGTGTGGCACAGGGAATGGATAGCTTTGAATGCTGATTCTTACTGTTAACAACTGCACATAGGAACAGCTTTAGACAACATTAGGCTGTGGACAGACACCAATTACCACCATTGCAAAAATCCCTGAAAAAATATAAAAAGTCCCCACCTTTTCTCGCGCTGCAGTCGCTTTCATAGTAGTTTTTATCACATGTACATTTAATGCCATTGTCTGCTTCACCATCAAAGACACAAATACCATGGCCTGAGCAAAATTTCTGGTTGGCATCTGGCTCATCACAGTGCTCTGAACAAAATTGAAGAAAATCTGCTCAGTGAAAACTGATATAGAACAGTTCACAAAAATAGAGGAGAGACATTAGTTATATCTTACACTCAATTTCTCTAGGTTATACATCTTTGGTGCACTTTTAAAACCCTTTAGCAGGAGCTGCATTGAGCCTTAAAGCCAGAAGAAAAATCCTGGGACAGATACAGGATCTATTTATAGCTAGCTTCACAACTTCTGGTGTATGAGTTGTTATTTTATGTTCTTACTCATGCAGTTGGAGTTTGAGACTGCTCCAGGGCCGCTGGTGTAGGTCTTGGTGGTGCAGTTCTTGCACGATGCCTGGCCAGTTGCATCTTGGTACGTGTCCTTTTCACAAGGGGTGCAATCCTCAGATATCCCATTAGGCGAGTAATAGCCAGCAGGACAGTCCTCTAGAAAGCATAGCAGGTTCATTTTTTTATTATAAGCAATCTGGCGGAGCAATAGCGGCAGTTTCAAATCATGTATAAAACTTTCAGTGTTCCTAATTGTAACTTGCAAGAAAATTTGCTCAGAACTACTGACAGAGAAAGACTTAGTAATGTTTTAAAATATCGTCACAAAGCTCTTGTAAATCATGGGAGACCCAGATCTCTGATAAAATCACAGGAATGAAAGGTGCCCATGTGGGGCCTCCCCATAAGCAGTGCTCACCACGGGTGAGAATGTCATCACATCCCCCCCTCTCTACTCTGCCCAAACCCCAATTTAGTGTTTAAAAGCGGATGAGAAAGAATGTGTACTACCCAGTGTCAATGGCAGTTTGGATGTGTGTGTGTATGTTCAGGGCCACAACTGTCTTATTATTTCGTATGTCATTGTAGCAGACCAACACCCCTGACAGGGTGGTTCTAGAATAAATTGAAGGAAGATTGCTGTTAATATGAGGTCTTATTATTGTTATTATTATTATTTTATTTTGAACTTAGTTGTTGCTATTCTGTGCCTTTTTGTTATTCTCTCTTTCATCTCACCTACTCCCCTGTCTGCCGCGGATGAGACATGGCGCTATGCATATACAGATGCAAGCATGACTGTGTGTAGGTGACAAGCCGTAAGCTTTGACACAAGACGACGGTAAACAGTACTCGCCTAAGTGAATAAGTGAGTGAAGTTGAAATGCTGCTAGGTAGGTGAGGAGATGACCAATGACTGAGTAGGAAGATGGAGGTTACAGGACGAGTGAGAGTGCCCAAAGCCATGTGCCTAGACACTGGAGAAACCCCCCATCAGTCATTGGAAGGCTGAAGAGGTGCGCAGCCCCTTTTTTTGTGTAAACCCTTCGACCAAGCGCGAAGGTGGGCCGAATATGCTGTGAGCACTTTTTCGTTTTTTTTTATCATGTATTTTTATGGTTGATACCACAGACTACTATATTAATGTATGTGCATAGGGTTTCTTTGTTGGGAGCTGATTGCAGTGTGTGGACGAATTGTTGTATGTGGATGAGGGAGTGAAAGAAAAGAGCATTTTTGGAGGACAGCTGCAGGAAGGGACCATTTTACTCAGGAGGGTAGTGTGAGACCATCGTCTCAGCCATTACAAGTCAGGGGCTGCAACTGTGTGTGATGCAACCAGACAGTCAAATGCTTTGAGACTGGAAATTGCTAAGGAAGCATTGGTTACATGCTTCACGCATGGACACGAAGGTATTGTTTTAACTGATGAGATGCTGTGTTGGTGTCTACAATTGATAAAGGACTAGTGATGTCGATAACCGGAACTGTCCGGTTTTAACTGATGTGACGCTGAGATGGTGTCTACAATTTAATAAGGACAGTGATGTTTGATAACCGGAACTGTCTACGAGAGACTATATAGAGGTTTATGATGATTCAATTACAACTCGTTAGTGAAGTCGATGGACTGTCAAATTTAAGTATCCACCTTAGAGTGTCACCGGACAAGTGTGTATTCTTTGTCTGAGAATTACTGTCAGCTTGGGAAGTGATGATACCCTAATGCTAGGGACTCAGATTGTAATGATGATGAGATGAAACGCAGACCATTGGATCTAGCATATTCTTTTTGAGGAAAACTGTACGGTGTTATGCTTTTGGTTTTTTCTCTGTGTGTTCAGAGACAAAGCGGAATGATTGAGAAGATTGGATTGTGAAAACACTTTGCGGAATTATCATAAGATCTTGGTAATGTATTGTGTATCATAGAGTGAATGGTTTCTCGACAAAACATCATGTTTTTTTGTTTTGTATTGTCACCAGAGTAACTAGAAGCGTATATGATTGAGATTTGGGGTTAACCGAAGTTGGAGTTTGTGCTAGTTACTCTGCTGGGGTGTTCTAGCTACCCTGCAGATTGTTAAACAGTAAGACTTAGAGTTGTTTGTGTAAGGGATAAGTGTGATAATTCAGGTGAGAGGTTAAACGTTGATGTGCAGTTGTTAGAAGGGAGTAAGAGTTAGTTTGAAGACAAGAGAATGTTTAGTGGAAGAAACGTGAATCGAGGATGTTGCATTGAGGAGGAATTAGTTTAGAGAAGGTAGTGAGTTGGTGCATGTAGAAGAAAAATGAGTCAAGGAGTTAGATTCGTGTGCGCGTGAATCAGTGAGGTTGCAAGAGTGTAGATAATAAATCTACACTGTCTCAAGTTTTCTGTCCTGTGTTCGTCAGTAAGAACGAACATGCCCACATACCCCTGGTCACTTGGTGAATGATTGACGTGCGGCTGGGAAGGTGGTGGTATGTGAAACTGCCCAAACCCAATATACGACTTCTTACTGTTTAAGTACGAATGTGTTAGGGTAATGTCATGTGTTTTATTGTTCTTGGTAAATAACTGAGGCTGAAAGGACCAAATGACTGGAACAAAAAGGAATCTGATATTGTCTGGTCAGCACTGACTAGACACACAATGTACCACCATCGTGACATATCTGTACATACCGCATGTGCTATACTGAGTGGACTTCTGGCCAGGCTGGCACTGCTGTGTCATTGTACTGTTGACCACCACAACGTTTGTTATAAGATTACTGTCCTGTTGGCAAACACAGGAGTTAAGATGGCATATTCAGAAGTAATTTGCAGCAGCAGTGAAAACATCAAACACTTGTACAGAAAAATGCAAATACACATGAGTGTGATCATACAGTGACTTAAATATTTTATATGGTGATTCTTCAGACAGGCAAAGACATGTTTGTGTATGTGTGTGCACTCACATGTGCATGTAAGCATGTAAATATATGTCAAATGCATGCATACATCGACACAGACAATACATGCAAATAAATTATGTTCTCTCATTCACTCTCTCATGCAGGCATACATAAACTTTTACACCTATGTGCTTTAATTCGTACCAAGATAAGCGCATCCGTCTGTGTGTCGTAGAAAGCTCTGACAACAACAGCCTGGGATTTCTCAGTGACATTATTTCCACTGGAGTCAATTCCACTTAGTTCCTCGCTGTAACATTGTAACAGATGCGTTTATGATCTTAGTACTTTTGGTACTTATGTTTACACAAAGCCCATATAACACACAATCCACAAACAGCTCCGAGGTACACACATGTACCAAGCACTGAGCATAGCATAGCATGTCTTTTTTAAAAAAAAACCCAGTTACTATATTTTGGACTTTTGTCCTTTTGTTTTTTTTCTCTTGAAAGGAAATTGCTTCTGGCACCTTGAAAATGACCAGTAGACGTCTGATACTTGAAACAAATGAAGCCCAAGACACACGATACACATATTTGTAACAAATACACAAGAACAGATGATGCCCACAACTGTCTTCTGATATCCATAAGCATATTAAAGCAAACACCATTTGACAGATGTATCTATGATTTTAGGGGATGAAAAAATGTAGCTCTCCATCTCGAAGAATTTACACACCTGACACTGCCAAGTTCCACAAGAAAAACTTGATCTATTGCTCGCTTCTTCCTCTGATCTGATGACAGGCAGCCTTCAAGGAAGCGGATGTTCAGATTAGACTGGCAGTTTGATGCACATAATGCAGGGAATGATGAAGCAGCAGACAGAAGTCGGCTTAAGACATACTCTCGAATAGCACCTGACATCTGGCCAGGGTTGGAGCAGTCCGTAATCTGTACTCGAATAGTTATTCTCAAAACAAATTTTTTCGTCACAGGCGAAATAGTTGTTGTGAACCCTGAAACACAAATCCATTTTTATCTCTTCATGGTGATTAAAGGAATGACTAAGCACCTGTCTGCTGCAACTATGTCTTCAATTATGAATAAATCTCATGGTCCTCTAACGTAACAGAACTGGAGAAGTTCTCAAATTTTCACTTGCTCAACAGGGAGCAAACGATTGCTTACAAAGCTGTCATGTTTTATTAAAATCTTACTTAAAGACGCTTGTGTACATGGATAATTGTATGTTTGTAGCAAGCTCTTGTGAGCCTCTTAAGATACGTTGTTAATTCGTTTGCTTATCAAAGTGAATTTTTGCTCACCTATTTATTGATTTGTTGTACTGTTGCTTATGTTTTGTCTTCATACCCCACTGAGGGTGAAGGAAGAAAAATAAATTCTGAAAATAAATTCTGAAATTCTGAGT
Organism: Lanistes nyassanus; assembly: GCA_004794575.1. Taxonomy (NCBI): domain Eukaryota; kingdom Metazoa; phylum Mollusca; class Gastropoda; order Architaenioglossa; family Ampullariidae; genus Lanistes; species Lanistes nyassanus. The sequence goes on from SMGT01009067.1 coordinate 134,403, forward strand.
AACTTATGCAATTCACCAGCTTAGGTTTATTCTTCTTTTGGTGGGACGTTCTCTCTCGAGAACATATTTTATGACCATGAACAAATTTAAGTAGTACAATGGAACCTCTATGTTATGACCTTAAACAATTGATAAAATTTTGGTCTTGTTTTGGAGAGACCTAAATAAGGAGGTGACTCGATTCAATTATAAATATGGTGCTATGCATTGGATTTTCTGGTCACCATAGGCTCTGTATATACATGTAAACTGTACTAATTTATACATGATAGCCACTATTTAGGAATAGGTATTCTTTTCTTATACCCATATAAAATTTGGTATGTGAAAGATACAAATAGGGAAAGAATAATGAGTTATTTTTAGACCTGTAATCATTGTGCTGGCAGAAAAGAATCTGCAAACCAATCTGGTCCAGCATAATCAGTAGTGAGGTTGAAATTATGCTTAAAGAACTGACAGTTGAGGGATCTGCATTGTTGGGTGCAGGCACCATGAAAATCATGTTTAAAACATATGATGGACACAGCCATCATGGAGACGGTTTTGGCCATCATGCTCACAGCCACAGCGGACGCCGGGGTGCGGTACCCAGGTCGCGTACCACAAACGATCCGTGGCTGTGACGCGCTGTGTCATCTTATAGCGTGCTGTGTTAGGCTCACTCTGTTTAGACATCTCTATATCCTTCTAGGATAGTTGCAGATACTAACAATTAACAACCTCTGATTCTCCTCAATTTACTCCTTCCGTAGATATCAAACTCATCACACGTCTTGATAGAGTAGATTTACTATAGGTGGAATTCTTAGCTTTATTCACATTAGCTAGTCAAACTACCTTTTAACATAATTATCTTTATTTCCTTCTCGCTCTACTTTCCTTAACACTAACAGGAGGAGCAAAGCCAACACTATTCATTGCATATTTTCATGTCGTTGTAGATTCATTCTTGGAATTCTTGTTCTAGCTCTTGTGCATGTATAAAAACACACAATGCAGTATCCCATGCACTTCCACCCGCTAGCTGCTGCTGTAGCTGGCAATGCTTCCCTCATGGCCCGCCCCCACCAGGTAAAAGCGGGGTGCTGATCGGACAAAAGCAGTCCTGAAGTAGGGTGAAGCAGGAGGAGGACTGGAGAAGAGATGTAGTGAAGCAGTGAAGGAGCAGTGAGCCATGGGGCGACGGACCATGTAGGGCAGCAGCAGCAGTGGCTCTAAATAAAGGATGTAGAGGGCTTGGAAGAAAACCTGCCTTTGTTGAAGGAGAGAGAGAGAGAGAAAGGTTGCGGAACGAACCTGCACCATCACATACAAAATAGCAGAGCAAATAGCAGACAGCGTGTCAGCAGATGGTGTGACATTGACCTGCTGCAGTGGTGTTAAGCTCCATGGTGATTCACAACTTCTATGCCAGCATTAATTTCATCTACCATGGCCAGAATGCCAGCTCTTTGAAATATATATTTCATCTATATATAAATATGTTGGACAGACTTTTTTCTGTCTTTGAAAGTGCTGTTTTGGAAAACTTGGAATAAAGCTATTTACTCATGGGACGACCAAATAACTTCAAGGACCTTATTCTAGAATATCTACTAACACAGAAATAAGTCCGATATTTGGTTTTCTTGCACATGGGGCCCGATAGATAAACACTGACATCAATGCCTGCAGCATTGTATGTGTAGTGTGGGGGAAGGAATTAATCACTTGGTAAGTTAAAATGAACTTTTGATGGCCTGGCAGGATTTCTACTGGATATGGGTCGACAGATCACTGCACTTAATTCCTCATTCCTGCTTAATTCTGAAAGATACACTGGTCCCAAGAGAGAAAAAGATAATACTAAGAGCTTTGTTCCTCACATATCTAGCAATTATAGTCCTTGACCACTCTGGAGTGTACCACAAGTTGCTAGCCATTATAGTCCTTGAACATTTTCGAATACACACCAAATTACTAGCCATTATAGCCCTGGGACACTTTTAAGTATACATCAAACTACTAGCCACTATAGTCTTTAAGCACTTTCAAGTTTACAACAAATTACTAGCCACTATAGTCTTTGAGCACTGCGCAGTATACAACAAATTACTAGCCATTATAATCCTTGAACATTTTCGAATACACACCAAATTACTAGCCATTATAGCCCTGGGGGACTTTTAAGTATACAAAAAACTACTAGCCACTATAGTCTTTGAGCACTGTGCAGTATACAATTACTAGCCATTATAATCCTTGAACACTTTCCAGTATACAACAAATGATACCCCAAACGTCTTTCTGGTAGCACCTGTGCATCAATTGCTATTGTAGTGATGTAGGTTATGTTTCTTTTGTCACAGCTTATTTAGTCAATACAGACTTTGACACATTTTAATATGATAATAGAGCTGAAGCATTAGTCTAGGCAATCTATATGCAGTGATCAGTTCCACACGTTGCTAAGGTAGCTCATAGGCCACAATCAATAATGATAACAAATATAAAACTCCCTATCTTTGAATCTTGCATAACCTGAGATGAAAAGAACATTGTTTTTGAAAAAATCCATATGAAACTTTTTACCTGTCACAGTGTCAACACAGCTGCTTGCTGCTTGAGTAATAGTTGTTTTCCCTGCAGGGCACTTGACGCAACCCACTGTTTCATTTTTTTTGCGGTAATATCCAATGGTACAGTTTTCACACATATTTGTAATGATGCTATAAGATGTCCCATCTCCACAGTCATCTATGTGTTCGTAGGATAAAGTAAGAAAAGTAAAACATTCTGGGCTGTAGTATGTCAAATGCATAAAGAAGACAGCCGTCTTGAATACAGGCTGTATTCCTCCATGTAAAGGACCTAAATATTCTTAGTTACACTTTTAACATTACAAGGATCATAACAGCTTCAAAGTAGCCACTAATGTCAGGACAAAACTATTTAACACTGCTGTACTATCACAATCCTCCCTGAACAGAACAAAGACCAGTTTTTGAACCACAAAAGTATGGTCATATTAAAGAGATAATAAAAAAAAGTTGCATCTGAAATTGGTAGTGGCAGGTTAATGCCAACAAGTGTTTGAAAACGAAATTACAGCCTGATGACATAAAACATTACTAAAACATTTCAATTAGGCACTGAACC
>SMGT01009068.1:0-22538 GCA_004794575.1 Lanistes nyassanus
GTCCCAGGCTCGCACACCACGCCGGGTCCCCGCCTGGGATCTTTTCCTCGTACTAGCGGCCCTCCGCTTACCGCCTTACGAACCATTGCATCAGGCTTCGCTTCCTGACGTAACACTGAAGACCGCCTTCTTGATCACCCTCGCCTCTGGCCGCCGGGCCAGCGAAGTACATGCCCTATCCGGGTTAGAAGCAGACGTTCGACGGCGACACGATGGCTCGTGGTCGCTAGTCTTTCTGCCCGAATTTTTAGCAAAAAATCAGCGCCCCGGCGACCCGTCACCCGCAGTCAGGATCCTACCCCTGTCAGCAATCTTGGACCCCGCGGAGCCCGATTGCCTCAACTGTCCCTCCAGGGCTCTTCTAGAGTACAGAAGTCGGACCCGCCACATACGGGCAACCGCCCAGAGACGCTTATTCCTGTCCTTGAAAGCTGGCCACACGCGCGACATCTCCAAGAGCAGCATCTCGCGCTGGGTTTATACCGTCGTCCAGCGGGCGTATGCCTCCATGGCGACACTGGGGGGATCAGACTCACCTCTCCCCCTCTCCGCCAATCGTCCACATGAAGTGCGGGCGTGGGCTGCTACACTTGCATCACAGTCTCACCCCCTACAGGACATCATGCTGGCGGCATACTGGCGGTCGGAAGACCCGTTCATAAACCACTATCTACGGGATCTCTCCGCCCGCCGTGAGGACGGTTTGTATGGAGTGACAGCGGCAGTTGTCACCCAGCACCTGTGGACAGCACCGTCCTCTTAACCCTGGTAAGTTCTTGGAGGATTCACCCACCTCCTTTTTGTGCTGACTCAGCACTTTGGGTCATGGTACAGTATTGTGACAAGAAAATGCAAATTTCTTATCTAAATTTGTGTTTAGATAACTCCAACACAGGTACTGGCAGCGCTCACACATAGCCGTATGCAGACGCCTGTGCCCTAAAGGGAGCTTACCGTACCTAAACACGTAGCAAAGAGAGGGCCGAAAGAAAGGAACTTGGCAGATCCTCTAAAAAAGATCTGCCCGCCCTTTCTTTATAACGGCGCTATTCTTCACACAGCTAGCCCTCGGTGCACAACGTGTGCATACAGAGAATCCATGTTAATGGGGGCGGGCAGATCTTTTTTAGAGGATCTGCCAAGTTCCTTTCTTTCGGCCCTCTCTTTGCTACGTGTTTAGGTACGGTAAGCTCCCTTTAGGGCACAGGCGTCTGCATACGGCTATGTGTGAGCGCTGCCAGTACCTGTGTTGGAGTTATCTTTCGATAATTTAAGCGCTCTGTCCTCATTTGTTGTTTATAAATTTGTGTTTCTTTAACAATACTTACCATGACCCATCATAGACCCACCCTCCTCCCCGCTGATGGTTCTGCCTGGCAAGAGAAAGTCAGCTTAACCTGTCAGTGAGCTGTGCGCACGGGGAGCTCAGCGTGTGCGCATGCGCGGAGGGGTCTTACCAGGGTTGCCTGGGTGGGTTTTTGTTTTTAGGGTGCGATTTAGGGATCGCCAAATGAGAATTTAGCACTTTGGGTCATGGTAAGTATTGTTAAAGAAACACAAATTTAGATAAGAAATTTGCATTTTTACAACAGACTGTGGTTCCTTGTTTTTTTTTCCAGACTGTGTAACACCTTGCAGAACAAAGAAGTATGCTGAGGAATTTCTGGACCAGCAGCAGAAGCAAAGTAATTTCTTCTCATCTGCCTTTTGTAGCACTTGGGCCTACCTCCTACTGTTTGCCCTGAGATTATTACCTTAATCTTTGCTGTGTTCTCAAAGTTAGCTAAAATCCAGCAGCAACAAAGTAACTGAGATCCACTGTGCACAAAACCCACCTTATGTACCGTCATGTACGCCATTTTGGTCACCTGAGGGCAGATGGGAAAATCCATTTGTTTTTCCTAATAACCTCACTTCATGGTCAATGGGAAACAACCATCATTACAGGAATGCCTGAGCTACAAGTTAACCACAATTTCCTCCCATTACTAAGTGTATTGGCAGAACCGCCAGTTCTGGAAAGTGATCTCGTAAATGTAAGCTCATGGCGATCAACTTGGGCAAAGTGGTTGCTTAGTTATAGAGTTAATAGCACAATGCTGCACCCTGACTTGCAGTGCTTTATTTTCCTTTGAAGTGAACCCAAGGGTTTGATGGGCTCATGCATGAAGGAGGCCCTACCAGGGATGGGTTTAAAATGTGCATGTGTTGATGTACTCTGGGGGTTTGGTTTGCTTTATGGGCAAATAAAGTACTGTGAGTCACGGTTAGTACTGCTAATTAAGCACACATTGAGGGCAAAAGTTTGCTTTTTACTTTGTACATGCAGATAAAGAATTTCTGGAGATCCTGAACACGGGACTGGTCAAAAGACTTCAGGAACTACACACTGTTGGGACAAAGCGAGCACGGCTAATAGTTGAGTGGCGCCAGAAAAATGGACCATTTGCATCAGTAAGTCTTGTGTTCTTGTGTTTAGCAAGTCAGAAGAATTGTGTTTTAAACAAGCTAGCAAGTGGCCAGGAAGGGTTGGAGCTTAAACTGAAGAATCCAGTAATGCTGCCATACAATGTGACTGCCAAGGAGTTTTAGCGAGAAAGACGCAATGTGAGTGCCATGCAGGGCTGCAGACCGTCTAGTTGTCCTTTTTTTCTATTTTGATCTGACGATACTTCCTCCGGTCAGATTGATCCTGCGTACTATGTCACTGCTTGATTAGTCCACTCTAACAGGAAGTTAGGGTGCCACAGGGGATATTGTCTGGTAACATCCAGAAGCACAGGTCATCATTTCTGCTCAGTGTCAACTCATCTGGAGCCTTCATTTCTGGCAAACTGCTGTCTGCAGGTTACTCCAGTGTACCTGCAGTTAACATCTTTGGGTTTTGTGTCAGTTGAGTTTCTGACTTACGTTTAAACCAGACTGGTGTTAAGGCATGAGGTGTCTTTAAATTAATAATATGGACAGTGTGAGTGATGATGGAGTGAAAGTGACATACTTTTTGTTCAAAGAGAATTTAATTTAATGGAGTGAGTGTTCCGAAGGATGTGTATCTACAGTAGCCTGTGCCTATGTGTGTACTTTTTATCTGTTTAAGAACTTGTGATAACCATTTAAAATATTACATTTTCCTTTGTTGTGAGGTGAAGTGATAGCATGGTTGAGTATATATAATGGAGATTGGTCATATTCTGTTGGAATCAAATGCATGCACTGAAATGTGATAAAAGTTCTTCCAGGTTTGTGGTTAAATAGATTTGTCATACATAATCCCACCCATGCATGGAGTCAGGATACTAGAGCTTTTTGTGTCAACCAGAAATAAGTGCCTACAGTGAGATGTAGAGTGTGACTTATCAACATTTTCTAGTAAACCAGGGGAGTTCTTGTCTTTAATTTATATTCGGCATGCTGTTTGCACCCTGGCATTGGCGAGTAGGCATGACAGGGAGAGAAAGAATAAGCGCAGTGAGATCACATGCGCATGTCTGAAACAGATGATAGATCTGGATGTGTTTTGAATATGTGTGTGCACTCAGTTTCCTTTAAACCTCATCATTTTCTGTTTAGTTCAATGACCTGAAAGCAATCCCAGGCTTCACAGAACGATATGTACACAGTCTACTGCAGGTCAGTCTGTTCAGTTATTGTTGTATAAATTTTTCTTCATCTTCCTTCTCGTAGCCTCTTGTTGCTTTACTGGTCTCAAGACATCAGCTTGTTTACCCGTTCTGCATCTCTGTCATGACGATAGGCAGGGATGGAGAAGTTTGAAATTTTCGTAGACCTGACATGCAAGTATTTTCATGAAATCTTTGGTCTTGATTGGGAGGTTCTGTTCATAAGGTGGATAAACATGAAGTTTATCTCAGTCATGCAAAGAGGTCCATCTCAGTAACAGAATTATCACAGTCACGCAAAGATCACTAGAGGCATTTACATGGATTTTTTTTTTCAGCGGAACTTGGTACAGGCTGCTTTGTAAGTAGAGAGGTGGGTCTTTCAGTATGCTGCCATCGAACTATGGGCCACTTGCTTCAGAAGGAAACGAAGGATGCATTCCTGGCAACGCAGAGATCTTCCCCATCTTGACTGTCAAAAGCTGGCCTATTTGTGCTACAAGATGGCAGTCTTCAAAATGAGTTTCACATCATCACGTAGCAGTCAGCGATTAGTTTTGTCTGCAGGCAAAACTGATCATCCTTGGCCAGCCATGGGCACCGTGCAGCCACCCACATTTTCAAAATTCGAACTTTTCTTGTGGAAAGTGGTCTAAGGGAAACAAATTTGTGTAATCAGTAGTTCAGTGAGTCATACATATAGGGTTGTTTCCCTTTGACCATGAATCGTGGTTTTTGCTGCGGTATAACAAAGGTAAACCCATAAGCCCTCTCAGCTAGTCACACGACATCTCAAAGATGGTGGAGCGAAGTTCAGCTTGCATGGATTTTCATTTACCCTGTTGCTGGTTGATTTTACCTAACTTTTACAAGACCTCAAAGCCCAATGCAAGTACAGTTTATGTCAGCATGTTTTTGTCTTCAAAAATCAGTTTTTTTTCACTAAGGTTATTGTTGTTACAATTTTTTAAACATGCCCCCAAAAGCGCCAGTTACACAGAAAGGCCTTCTCAAACATGGTCGGCAGTCTTTGAGTTTTTGAAAGGCTCTGCAGAAACTGTGAAGTCTTTACAGCATGGACTATAAGCATGTTGAAAAGATGCTGAACAATGTTACAAGAGTAATCTTCATTTAGAATCGGATACTTTTAGGAGTTTGTTGTTGCAGTGATTGACTGTAACGTTTCAAAATGATATGTTTAACTCAATTTATGCTGGTCATCTTGAACGACTGCTGTTCTTTCGATACTGTCATTTAAGGCAGCATGTTAAAAATTCCCAAGAAATGACCGTCAGCACTACAGACAGTCTCTATTGCCTTAGTTTTTGCCCTCTCCTCTAGGCCAACTTCATGGTTAAGGGGAAACCTCATAATTCTGATCGAACATCGAACTACACATTAAACAGTTTTGTCCCTTTAATTACTGTATGGGCACAACTGGGGAATTCTCGATAGTCATAGCTTACATGCTATACAGCTTGCCACAGTGCACAAGGCCATAGTGTAAATGCATGCTTTGAGGCATCGATTGGGTAAAGTATCAAAAGTAAATGATTTATGATGCAAATTACCTAGATTTGAAAGGGTATTTTTACTTCATAATTCAGTTTCTCTTTGTTTCCAGTGGACATATAGGCGCTTTGCTTACGCTATAATTCTTGTTGCAATTGTATATAATCTGTCAAGACATTTTTAAAAACTGGGTCTCCTACTCATTAATCAGGCCATAGAATTTCCCTCTTTTATAAGAATTTCATTGAGACGTAGGTAGCAGCTCCTCGGACAAAAAAAAAAAAATTGTGCCCTGGTTGTGTCCAAAGATTGATTGTATATGGGCTAATCACGTCCTGAAATGGTGGAAAAGTTAATTGTTGATGGAAGCAAAAGATGTCGGGAATTGGAATGCAAAGAAACAGACATTAAACAAGCACAAAAAATTATCTTGAAAAGAACCCGACTTTCTTCTTTATCTTCTGGCAAGTTTGTTATGGTTCAACCAAGATTTCCATTATGTAGCGAAATTGAAGTTTAGAATGTGACAAGTGCACAAAAAAATATTTTGGATAAACCAAGTTGTGAGAATGGATAGGAGATACCCATGTGGTGGGAAATATGCCATGTAGTTAAGGAAAATTGACAGTGGGTGCACTTTCGGGATTCAGAATTTGTGTATAACTAGATAGTCTGGTCATAAACATGATACGATTTATATGCTATCTGGGTTTCGGTCAAATGTGAAACCGAGTTAAAATAACCACCTCGCCAATATGGAAGAAAGTAGGGTTCTTTCAGAGATACAATTTGATGCTCTTAATTGCGGGGGGTAGAAGAAGAGTCCACTTGTCCTTTTTTTTTTTTTTTTGCTTTTGACGATTTCTGGCTGTATCCAGAAAGGTCACACCCATGCTTTGTAAAAAAAAAAAAAAAAAAACCCCACCCATTCTCTTTAAAGTTCCTGACAGGTCTACCCCAAAAAACATTTAAGAAAAACAAGTGACTGCCGCAGCAGCGCAGGTAAGGGGGCGTCGGTGTGCGAGAGAGAGAGAGAGTGGGAGGGAGGTGAGAGAAAAAGTAAAAGATGGAGGGGTGAGGGGGTTAAGGGAAAGGAGGGGGAGGGTCAGTGTTTTAGGCTGAGTCCAGTAGGTGCAATGGTACCAAAATGGGTAATGGAAACATTGGAAAATAGCACTGCAAGAAAGCAGTTCGAAGTATTTTCGAAAGATTTTTTCCCCACTGCTTATCAACTGCTCATAATGCATCTTTGTTATGGCAGAACTTAATGAATTTGCATTACTTGCATGTGTGTGATCGGAGATGTTTATTGCATGACCAGTTGAGCATAAATGTTTTGGAATGCAGCAAAATGTACCTCAAACCTAATAAACCCAACACCACTTTTGTGGTTTTTAGCTTTTTTGTTCACAGAGATTCTCAGCCACAAACCCAGCAAATAAACTGCAACAAAAAGTGGTAATACCTTTACTTTGGAAAATTCAATGCTTTAATGCGAATGCTCAGATTTTGTACCCAGCTGCTTCCAGGGACAAAATACAGAAACTCCCAATGGCAGGCACATGTTGAAACTGCACAGAGCACATAACTGATCAAGTCACACTTAAAGCAAGTTGCTCCTTAGGCAATGTTTACTAGACACTTGATACGACAGACAACCTGAGGACCAGGAACCCCTGGTTTATACCAGACTAACAGTACCAGGACACAAATCCACATGAAATCTAGATGTTTTCTAATCACTGGATCGTTTTGTTTCTGTGACACTTGTTGAAAAACATCCACAAAGTCATCCTTCTTGATCTCTAGAAGCAGCATCAGATGGCAGGGTTGACTTGATGACCTACAAAAAAACTGCCAGGGACCAATTAAATGCTGATCAGCATGGTTTTAACAGGAACTGGCATTCAGTTCAAAACTGCTGTCATTGGTGAATACCTGCCAAATGAAGAAAAAAAATTCTTCTTACAAAATGAAAAACATTCAGGCCATTGTTCTTCATGAAAGACAACACAAGAACTGGGGGGAAAGGTTTTATAAGAATCATGAATAAAGGTCAACAGATATATGATGATAATAAAGATATATGATAATAATAAAGAACAAATCCCAGTTGTCAGCACACGCTTAGTGAGCGGGCTGACTAAATAAAACAGGGATTCGCTGTATGCACACGTGGTACACCGAGGGTTAGCCGTGTGAAGACTAGGGTCGCTTAAAAGAAAGGGGCGGCAGATCTTTTTTGAAGATCTGCCACGTTCCTTACTTTTGACTCTCTCTTTGCTACGTGTTTGGGTACAGTTGGCTCCCTTGGTTGCATACGGTTGTGTCTAGATATGGCTGTCATAAGATGCTTTTGGTAACTTGTCTACCCTACCTCAGTTGGCCTCACCAAAATGCATACGTAATCAACTTAGAAATGTGTGCTTAAGACGACAAAAGTTTTTCATATTATATGCAAGATTTTAAATATTTGTGAAAAAATACCACTTCGCTTAAATCGGGAAGCGTGCTTGAGTTTCAGACAACCTCACCCTACCCCCCCTCCCCAGCCCCAAATTTCTCCTCGAAATTAAATGATCCACAAGAATGATGGAAAAAACGTAAATCTGTTTATTGACGGAACTCTCACATGCCTGTGTAGTGTCTTTTCCTGGTTGTGTCTTCTGTCTGTTCAACATATTTGTAACAAGACAACTGAAATGTGTAAACCCTTGCAGCTGCCCCACAGATAACTATACCACAAAGGTATGTTTGGTCATGCTCTCAACTTAGTGACACAGCAGCCAACAGCAGCACATTTCCAGCTTTTTAAATGGGAAACTTGAAAAATTTTTTACTTCCTCTGTATAACCATGATGTCAAGTCTGCAAAATCTGCTTTAAACAGGCAAGCATTGGTGATTAATTCCACAAAGTGACTCCTCATCATCACCTAAGCTTAGAGCCTCAGAGTCTGCACAACACTATGTAACCGTAAAGTCCTTACCATACTGAATCTTGCACTGCCGAAGGGCTTCATTAAATCCTGAGCAGAGGGTGATGTCAGCCTGCGTCTGGGTGCAGTCAAGGAACTGCTGCAGCTGTTGCTGGCATGGGTTGTAGTTATACTGCTGCTGCTGCTGGACTGGCTGTGAGACTGGCTGTTCAGCTGCTGCTGGCTGAGATCCCCCACCGAAACCCCCAGTCATAGCAGCACCAAGTGTATGGCCCTGCAGACAAACCATACCATTAAATTCAAATTCAATCTGGTTTGTAAAGATGATACAAGGTCACAGAAGATAACCTGATGTTACTGAAAACACTCACCGACTTAATGATAGATGCATTACGAAATTTAAAAAAAACCCTCCAAACAAACATTAGGAGTAGCATGTCGTAACACTTCCAATCCATCCTTTAGTAATATTAGAGTTTTCACGGTGCAGTTTAAAAGCATTGCTGTAGGTGTTCTGCAATTTTACCACACAATGAGTGCTAAAAAAAATCAACATCACTAATACAATCCACAAACAAGTTCTGATAATCTGCTAACTCACCACAGCAGATCCCACAGCTACACCTGCAGCAGTGGTAGCCATCTGTGCGAACATGCCAGGCTGTCGGGGGGCTGCCTGCATGGGGGCTGGTGGAGCAGCAGGGGGCGGGGCATGTGCAGGCAGGGTGGACCTGGGTGCAGGTGCTGGTCTGTCCACAACACAGTTTCATGACATAAGCACCAACATTTTACAAATATATTTCAAGTCAAATTATTTCAACAATGAATGAAAAAACCCATGCTAGATTAAATTTCCTTTTGTTTGAAAATTTTGTCTTCCTGTCCTGTCTTTTCCTGGCATAGCCCCTTCTTCAGGATGGCACAGATACAGACAAATAACAAGGGGCCATGCCCTGAGCATCAACTTTTCTAGGTTTTGCTTGACTTCTTTTCTCTAGACTTTATTTTCTTGACTTTTCCCCTACTATCTTGCCCACAATGTCATCGGTGGGCTGCAGGGATCGGGTATCGCTTCTTTGTTGTGAGAAATGTGACGTAACGCAACATACAACAGTCTCCGACATCTGTGATCAACAGTGTCAGAGTAAGATCCACAGCTAGTAAACTAATTTGATCTGGGAAGAATAGGATGTCACCAGTAAGTGCCTGAAATGTTTAATCCAATGTAAACTGTGCGAGTTGCGAGGGGTAGGTTACTAGGTTGCGGGTAAAGAGCTGCGTCACGCTGTGTGGTCTCAGTAATTGGGTTGCGAAAAAACTATTTTAACGTGTAGGTCTGTGGTAAATAAAAAAATTCAAAACATATGTTTCAGTTGGCTGCCATAATAACATAAATGCAGATGTGGTTTTTTTCGCATCCCATCCATCACCGTACATGTACCTACATACATGTACTAACGGTTCAGTCCAACTAGTCCTCGTTTCTAAGACCCCTCCATGATAAGACCTGATTTTGGCTGGGTTTTTTTTCAAAGTCGTATATTGGAGGTTTTACTGTATTCATTGATTCTGCAAACCCTTTTCTCCTTCCACTCCAGGCTCCTGTTAAGCATTTTCAAATCGGCAACTGGTTTTGAGACAAAAGTGTCTAATTAGATTGTAGTTTGTTTCACATCACAGAATAAGCATCTGTCGATTTGATACTGCTATCTTATCATGGTCCCTGTAAAGAGCATTCAATCTTTACTGCTTTAGTGTACTAGTATACATTCTTTGATTTTACTGTCTGTGCTCATCACTTTCGTTGTTTCAAAATGTCGTCTGCAAGAAACGTGGTCTTTCCCAATACGCCTTCAAACTCTCACCAGCAGTACAACTACATACCTCATTGGAGCAGATCTTCCTCGTCGTGGCATTTCGTATGTTGGTTTGTATAAATTGAGTTTTTCTTGGTAACAACTACTTATGTAGATAAATGTTCGACTGACGAAATGCAGCTGATTTGACCTTCAGCTCTTTCCAGAACTTCCGTTACATAAACGTAAGACACTAAAAATTGTGTGAGATGTGATTGGTGGAAAAAGTACTTCCGGCTTATCACGCATGGGTACGGTAGGCAATGACGTCTATATTTAGATTTAGGTACTATTATTTAGGTCATAGCGGTAGGGGTAGTTTTAGGCTGCAGTTGGTTGCCTATTTCTGCACTTGTGATTTTTCTGCTTGATGTGTATAAAATTATTCGGAACATTGACTGTAGATGGATGATGCGTACATTAATGTGGATGTTTTTAGCTGCACCCCGAAACGTTCAGCATCGGGGCACTGCAAGGGATATAAAGTATACCAACAAAACTAATTTTTTCCGTACCGCATTCCGTACACGCATTTTACTGCCGCGCCGTTATTTATTTATTTTATTTTTTTACTGGTATTCCGTCCGTACAGCTAAGCAGGGTCTCTTCGAAGCAAAAACGTTGTCGACTGTATAGTTATTTAACGCTGTGTTTACAGGTGTGCTTGTGCGTGTGTACGTGCAAATGAGAGAGAGAGAGAGGAGCGGAAACCAAAGTTAACACCGAATAAAATGAATATTTTGTTCAAGTCTCGCAAGTAGAACCCAGCACCACCGGATGGTGTGTCGTCTGATGTTCTTGGCCGTATTGGCCATGCCACCTGCTAATTTGATGACAGTTTTGCGCATACGACAAACAACACTGGTCAACATATTGCTACAAAAGTCGATCGCGAGTTACTGAAATAAAATTTGTCATTTCTTATCACTTTTATGTGCTCAACACGAATATGACAGTCAAAATTCTAATTCGCTCTAGTTTTTATTTTTGGTAATCTGCAATAATCATTGTTTACATCGCGAAATGCATGCCAATAGTAATAGTCCTATATGGTTAATACCTGGAAATAATCAAGTCATAGACTACTACTTAGATTTCTTTGCCTGTCTCTTGTACAGCTGTTCGGGAGCATCTCTGGGGAGTGTCCAGCAGTAGTCAGCCAGCGTGGTAGTGGACCATTTTCCCTGGTATCTTTGTTCCATTGTTGCGATATCTTGATGAAAACGTTGGTCATGTTCATCACTAACCATGCCACTGCTGTCAGGAAAGAAATCCAGATGGGAATGAAGGAAGTGGATCTTTAGAGACATATTGCAGCCAAGTTTCTGATACTGCATCAGCATGTCTTCTACTAGTTCCTTGTAGTTTTCTGCCCTAACATTCCCGAGAAAGTTTGTGGACATTAGGCGAAAAGCATTCCATGCTTGTTTCGCATCACCCTGCAGCAAGTTGTTGAACCGGTCATCTTTGAAGAGCTTTCGAATCTGAGGACCCACAGAAACTCCAGCTGTACTTGTTATACTCAATGGAATTCATTCAGTTATTGTATGCCTTTCATGTGGAAAACATGCGCCACTGGAATAGATGGAAGACAGTTTCCATTGTGCAAAAGCACAGCCTTAAGACAGTTTCAAAGAGTCTACAAAAAGTCTCCATTCTTGTGGGTCATGAGTGATTTCTAAGGCATTCATACCAGATTACGTTCCTTTCTGAAGAAAGGCTCCAAATGCTGGTGGCGCTTTTGGAGTCTTGAACCTGGCAATTCTGCCTTGTCATTTAGTTCTTCCTGTGTTATTCTGTGTGGGGTTGGTGATGCACCACAGTGAAAATCTGGATCACTGCATACTGACGGACCAGGAGAAGAACAGGTCGGCTCACCCTCGTTCTCATCGTGTGAATCAAGAGAATTATTCTGCTGGAGGTTCTGGAATAGGAAGTCCCTCACCATGTGGAACTGGTCTCAATGAAGACCGAATGTTTGGGTAGACTATTCTCGACTTCTTTTGCTTCGTTATTCCGCCTGAAAGAGGAGGAACCAAGCAGAAGTAACAGTCATTTGTGTGGTTGCTTGACTCTCTCCACACCGTGGGGACTGCAAACGGCATTGATGGTCTTTTGCCATTCAACCACTGTGAAAGCTGTGTTGTCCATGTAGCACAGCATATACGCGGGGCCCAAGGCTTGTCTTGGTCGCAGTCTTGCATCCGAAGTAAAGATGATATGCCTTCTTCACTTGAGAAGTGATACTTTTCTTCTGGTTGGCAAATGTCACTTCCCCACAAATATAGCAAAAATTGACCACGGTATTAACGCACTTTCTAGGCATTAGTGTTCTGTATTGTAACTAAATGGATAAAATATTAACAGTTTTATGTAACAGTAGCTTAAACTGTATCCCACAAAGTCTGAAATATTTTAAATGCTCAACCTTTACTGGGCTTTATATAGTACACTGCTGACGTCAGCTTACTTCAGCAGCCGCCTGGCATGGGTTCAGAAAATGATGCAGTCAACTCTGGATGATGTGTGCATGATGGTATTATGCAATGTGATGCAATATTACATCATTCTATGCTCATTTACGATGTTGTCACGGCCCTACTGGATAAATTTACACGGTAAAACATAGAAATGAGAGCCAATAAAAAAATTGTCATGGTCATATTCGTGTTCAGCACAACAAGATATACTACAGATTAGGACCTTTTTAAGTCATTAACGATTTCAGTGTTGACCAGTGCAACAACTTTTTCTTCTTTGTTCAAGTCACTCTTCTTTTTTATTTTTTAACTCAAAAGGTTTGCTATATACGAGATGTTTCTCGATTGATTTCCACTTTTTCGAAATCAAGGCAAAACGTACAAGGTTTATTCTTAATCCCGGAGGGGCAAGTAGAATTCAAAATGACACAAGGTACACAACATATACACGTGAGAGATAACAATAAGTAAAGAGATTACACAAATCTTGATCGTCCGCTGTTATGCCCGTCGTCTGTGGTGTGAGAATTACGAAAATGAGAAGGGAACTTCCTTCACCAACTTTGTTTGTTTGTTATTCGTTTAGAAACTTACCGCGACCGACGCTTCTTATTGTTTGTCACTTGGCTGAGTCCAATGGTGGGTTTAAAAAGCTGGAACCCTTTGATATTAACATATTGACAATATATATATATATACTTACCTCTTTTCCCCAGCAGTTGGGAGACTTAGAACGTCTCAATAGTGTCCCATTGTTTTTCATAGTTATTCACTCATGTGTGTTAGTGACTGGGTTTTGATATGATTTCATTTACGTTTCTCTTTTTCCCGAACTTGCTGCACTGCTGTCATCCGTTAATAATGTTTGCAGTAAGGGTTAGTATTTCATATCAGTCTGTAATCTGCTTGGTTGATCACTTTACGTCACCAGAGTATATATAAAGTCCTTTTTGGGACTGTGTCGGGAAAGATGGCAACCAGGAATTTAATTTTTCTTACCTCGTTTTTAAAAAAAAATATTTATTTTACTGTATTTACCTATTGGGTTGTTTGTTCTGCCCTGAATTGCATAATGAAAGCCGAGTTTTAATGTTTTAGGTCACTGGCTGGCGTTAGGCAGAGGAGCGCTCTTCTGCAACCAACGGATTTTCAGAAAAGTGTCTTCCACCTTTAGAAGTCTTAGCTAAGCTATGGGCTTTTCCTGCCATGAGCCCCTGTGCCACTGCCTGCTTGTGAAGTAATCGGTGATTCTGTAAAAGTCTTTTATCCCCTACGCAATCCGATTGTTGAATAAGTGAAGCTGTTAGTGCTACCTTCATTTGTGGGTTACTTCCTTCTATTCTTCTATCAATCATGTCTATGTATCAATGTGTGCACTGAAAGATGGGTCACAATTGAACCCGGCACGTGGCATTTTGTAGGGGAGCTCATCCAACACCGTTTGTACTAGCTTTTAGAAGCTCTTAGATTATACAGTCTATGACAAGCTATTAGAAGCTCTTAGATTATAAAGTCTATGACAAGCTGCGGGAAGTATTATGCCAAGAAAATCTTTATTATTTATTTAGTTTAAAAGCAACATCTGGAAAGAATTAAAACTACAACTAAAACAAAGCATTAGAGTCTCGAGTTAACACATCGGGATCTAATTTCTTGTGACAACAGCCCCTCTCGAACCCCTCAGCCATCCTCACCACCTAACACGCAACTAGTGGATGGTATCTGAGGGTGAGGTTTGAATGAATGCGAGAGAAAACATACATATTACAATCCCCAGTCCCCGATAATCTGCTCCATTCCCAAACCCCAAGAGCCGTGCCGTGAACTGTCTTATAATCCCTCCGGCTTCTGGCCGCTCCATGGCCACACGAAGTACTTCTCATGTGCAGCCACCTCAGCTGTGCTACATGTTAGAACGTTGTCTAACCACTTAGAAAATCTGTTTTTGCGGCTGAGTGTATATAGTAACGATACACGTACTGAAACTCAATCTGATGTGGAAAGCTCCTTATTATAGAATCAAGTTAAGTGTCTGATCTACAAGACAGAGCGACCTGACAGTCCGTTCTTGATACGGCAGTCGCATGCAGACATAACAGCATATGCTCCTGCTTTGGGAAAGGCCAGGCGCATGTCCTGTTGGTACTTCCGCTTTCCTAACAAAACGGGGCCGTTGCAGGAGGCTGAGCAATGCCACAGTCTGTTCCTGGCCTGCTGGGCATGGCTCTGTAATGGACAGGTAACTCCGGCGATCCCCCGGCCATCCAGACTCGAAGACAGGAAGTGAAGCTGGAAATGACGTGAGGCCAGTGACGTACACCAAAAACGTCGCCTCTGTTGCTGGACGCATGGCGCACAGGTGTTTCCAGTTGCAGACGGTCTCAGGCGTGGGAGGCTGTAAGATGAAGTGCTTGAATGATGTGGTCGATATTTCTTCAGGAACGGGTTGATTTCAGTGATACTTCTTGGAAACAAAGATAAACGGCAAACCTAACTGCCACCACTCTTAGGTTTGAGTTGAGACGGGAAACAAACTCCTCCGCCTCTTAATTTACTCTTTCTTTCTTTCCTTCCTTAAACCTTCCTTGCTTGTGGGCTAAAAGACATGTTTAATGTCGTGGTGATTTACTATGATTTGATAGTGGAGCTGAGCAAACAGCACGTCCGAGGGACATGCTGGCGGTAAACAGGCCATGATTTGTTACCTGGCGGTAATACAGGCCATGATTTGTCACCTGGCGTTTGCATCTCTCATGGTTGTATCGAAGTCCTAACATTTGTTATCACCTAAATACACAGTTTAGCCTGTACTTGACATTTATCCTCATCGCAATTGTTGCCTTGCTTTACGCCTGAAGTTCAGTTCTCCCCTGTTAAGGGACTGAAGAAATTCACGTGCAGTGCTACCATCTGCCGAGGTATTTGGAAACGCACCCAGAACATTTCCTGGAACTCGCATCTCGACCATTGGTCGTCAGGAACAACCGTTCTAAGAAGGAACCTTGATTGGCGTCGATCATTGACTGTCAGTTGCACGGGGCACTTGGCTGCTGGCCTGTAAAATGCTTCCGCTTCCTTCATACGCATGTCTGTCACTAACCCGCGACAACCCGGATTTCATATGGCAGGTACCTGACATCGACCGCCTGGAGAGGATCGAGTTCTAACAATCGATCTTCAGGTAAAAGAATCAACGCAACTACCGGAACAAGGGATTTGATTTCCGAGTTTGGTGATTGGTTCTGCCCTGTTGTCAACGATGTGAACAGAGATCAATTGCTCTCCACAGTTTGCGTGATGTTCTCAGCGCTAGTTTTTTGTGACAGAGGTGCAACGGGACAAAGTGAACTCAGCTGCATGTGACCAACAGACTAGTTTGTCCTCCAGGCTGTGTAGACGAACAGACTGAACTCCCATCAATACTGTGGTCTGCGCACAAAGGCGTGTAAAGAGACTAGTTTCCCTCCCTGGTGGGTGAAGCGTCCACACTGGACCTACGTTAAAGCCACGTTTGAGAAGTCTGTCCCAGCGACAGGGAGCTCCCGCTGCGAGCCCACCGAGTGTCTTCGTACATGGAGGGGAACCATGCGACCACACGTAAGCTCACGTGCACCCATGTCTCCTATGCACGGCGAGCGTCCAGAGTCTTTGTGAACAACCGGAAAAGGGCGTGCAAGGGCAACGTCACGAGTTCCACAGAGAGACATATCAAGACGCACACGGAGGTCAGCGTGACACAGGAGACAGGGCAGGTCAGCGTGACACAGGAGACAGGGCAGGGCGGCGTAACACAGGAGACATGGAAGGGCAGCAGCAAAGGACAAAGTGGTCCAGCAGAGAAGGGCGTGACAGAGTCACGTGGCAAGGATCAGGCTGCGACAACTAGGGGAGTGGTGACTGCACGGTTCATCTCCATGGATGCGAGTGAAAGATGTGAGTCACGGGGCTTCCGCCCCACACGTCTGTTGGATACCCACCTCCCCCACAGCAGCGCCAGCAGTCGCCCCTCGTCTGGACGGTGTGCCATCCCCAGTACAGCAAGTCCACCCTACAAAGGACGCATTTCTAGAAAGGTAAGACATTTCCCGGAGAAACAGTGTGCATGTTGTGTACAGGCTGCGTAACCACAACCTCCAGATTATAAAACGTCAGGAGATATAGCTATTGACAAGTTCCTGTGCTTAATACCCACAGGCGCTATTCTGTGGAATTCTGTAAGCATCGCATAGAAGACTGAAAGAAACTAAGTATGGTCCACAAAACTGCTCTATCCCCCTCTTTCTTTTCTCCCCCCACACCATTCATTCATTCATTCATTCATTCATTCATTCATTCCCCTCTCCCATCTTCATACAGGCTCGCAGCCATGCACCCACACAAGTACACGCAAACACGTTTTTTTGCACCCTTTTAACAAACCAATCACCCCCCCCTCCAAAAAGCCTTCATGCCCTTATATGTGCGCGCTGTTCTCTTGGCTAACATTAAAAGCACAATGGCGCTCATTTTTCTTTTCCTTTCTGTCAAATTCAGAATTATAATTTCTAGGACTTGTTTATTTTCCCGCAATGACTAAAGATTCAATGACATGCTCTCACAGAGACAATAATAGACCAGACAAAACCAGACAAAACTAGAGTGATTCCAGGACCTAGCTGGTGGCTTCCATCCTGGCAAGTGGTCTGTTTTAGAAAGTATTACCTGCACATTCCATTCAGGTCTTAACGCGGGCAACATCTAGCGATTGGTTTCAAACGCAACGTGTTTCTGAGGCCGTCCTCGGGAGGCGAAGTCTGACATGTTCTCCGTCAACAATTCTGGACAAAGGTCTGCCTTTGTGAAACCCGAGCATTTCAATGCGAAGCACCGCGTGAGCTCTGTACGCCATCTCACGCCGTCGCCAAAATTCAAGTCTCGTTCGGCCAGAAAGATTTTTAATCCCCTGCCGCCAATGCTCGGTGCTGGCGATCAAAGGTGTTGATTGCGTCATATTTTCAGGTGTGGCAGTGGACGCGCGAACTAATGAACTTGAAAGTGCACGTTGACACGTGCCCTAACACCGCCCCCTCCCACCACTGACTAATGCCCCAAGGGGGTCTGGGCGTGCAAGACTGACGGGGTGTCAAAAGGAATCATTCGATTGGCAGTTGATCTTGATTACAGGCAATCTTCTGGAGCTCATAGCGACAGACGTGTGTGCGTGACAGAGAGAGTAGTCTCTGCAACCGTGCGTGAAAAGCTGCCTTCACACTTCACCTCAGGGGATTAAAGAGAAGGGAAAAGGGATTCCGTTTGCAGGTGATCAGAGATAAGGTAAAGGAGTTCCTCAATGAACTGCGATGGATCATGGTCACAAGATAAAAGAATGAAGTGCCCCCACTTACTGTAGGCTGTCGTCAGTCAAACTGGGGACTTGAAGGTTGCGTCCAGCGAGCTGAGGGGAGGTGCACTTTTTAACGTGCCACTCAGTCTTCACTACCACTGCAGATGTCGTCGTGGAGGAAGACAAATCCAGTCTGGACTTTTGAGGGTAGGGTGAAAAGCAAACATCACTGATAATGTGGCAGAGTGATCTGTTGTTTGTGTGGGACCAGTACCTGGATGGGCCTGGTAACCTGATCATTTGTAGTTCATATTTGTCTGAGATCAACATTCAGACAATCCAGATTGATTATGGAAGCTTTTTTTAAATTTGGTTGGTCTTTTTGTGGGGCACTATCTTGTCAGTAATAACTGCCGCCATTTTAGAGGCCAGCTTATAGGTGGGCAGGCGTGGACCTCTGGAGGCCTAAGTTAGGATAAACACTTTTTTCTTTTCAAATATTTTCTGTAACACGAGGATGTGTTTTTGTTTTGAATGAGTAACGATAATGTTGATAACATTAACGACTATTACCTACATGTTCACGCATATGTAATTACGCCAACCTATTTGCACGTTTTCAGATGCGAGGACATATATTGTGCCGATACTGATGGTAATCGCTTCTGGTCGTGCAGTCTTTGTGAGAAATAACAAGTGTCGGCGTCATGGCTTGATAGAAAGACGACTGCTATAAATATCAGGTAGTCAGAAATAACACGCAAGCTGTGTAAGTGGCTATCAATAAATGATGCATTGGCAAGACTAAGTATGAACATTACAAAAATTCGTTATCGTGCGATGTACAAAGTGATACGTTTTGATCAACGTTTTGGTCAAACTTAATACTATCCTCTGGTATCACGTGGTCATGTCCTGGAGGCACTCACCTGGCGGCTAGGTGGTGCAGACATGTACCTCTGCGCTCCACAGCCAGCGAAGCGGAAGAGAGCGAAACGGAGGCAAGCCCGACAACCTTTGAGGATCCTCTCGAACGTTTCTTGGTGACGGACCCTTCTTCTGGTGCAAACCTTCTACTGAACCTGGATAAGCTGGGAGTTAGCACCGCACTTTGTGGTGACCGAGATGTATAAGGTGGGTTTTATTACACCAGTACCAGATATCAGGAACACGTCGACGGGTGCAGCAGAATCAAGAGTTCGTGATCGTGTGGCAGATGAGATTTCTTGTGGCGACAGAGCCCACAGGTGAGAACAAGGTCCGTGAACAAATCTTATCTTCTAGGCGTTTGTTTACCTGATAAAGCTTCGGGTAGCTTGCGGAAAGTGTTAGTGAAAATGAAAGTGTCTGGAGCGCTAGTCCGAGTAGACTCTGTGAGTGTCAAATCTATTTGTTAGAAAATCTTAGTGTAGAGAAAATGTGAAAGAAGTAGTCAGACTGTGATCATCAAGTCTATTTGTGAGAAAATTGGAAGTAACGGTCACAAGATTTCAGCCGGAAATACCAAGTGCTAGGTATTGAAGCCTTCCAGGAAAGCGAGAAATGGGCAGGCCTGCTGGGTCCTACCGAAAGGTTTAGTTTCGAGTGAAATCCACCTGCGAACAGGCCAGACGCCGAGCAAGAAACAAATGGGACGCTCAGGTGTAAACAAAGGAACACGAGATCAACATAATATCAAGCGAAGGCCAGGATGTCGCACGCTGTATCCAGACCACTGCACATCAACAAAAGCGTGTTCCGAAGACACCGTTCTGCCTTCGCCAGGAACAAGCCTGTGCCAAAGGTCAGATTATAGAGGTCAGAGGCTGGTAGCTAGGTTGCCACATCCTTCAGTCTGTATGTCTTCCATTATTCTGAAATCCTGTCACTGTACTTTGTTCATCGATTGTTTCTTCTTAGTGCCTGTTGCTGGCAGAAATTACAGTGTTTCCTCCCTTCTTCTATAATTCCTTTATTTTTCCTTTGTTCTTCATCCCTTCTTCTATAATTCCTTTATTTTTCCTTTGTTCTTCATCCCCTCTTCTATAATTCCTTTATTTTTCCTTTGTTCTTCATCCTCTCTTCTAAAATTTCTTTATTAAATTTTGTTTTCCTTTGTTCCTCCCTCCCCTCTTCTACAATTCCATTATTTGTTTTTCATTTGTTTCTTACTTCACTCCTTCCTTTCCTACTTCGCACCTTTCTCCTCACCCTCTCCTCATCTCTTCTTTCCTTCTCCTCCTTGTCAGCCTTACACTGGATTTCACAACTGATAGATAAGGGGCAGTAACTAGACAAGGGGCAGTAAACACAAAATCGCTGTATGGGTGTGGGGTGAGGTGGTAATTAGGTTAATGGACGGCCTGAATGACGAAAAAGTCTGGGGTTCCCTGTGCACACTCACTCGAAAACCGCTCATGCAGCATTACCATAAGACAAGGGGCATCCTGCTTTTCCAGAACGCACCCTTCTGTCAAGGGGTGTACCCAAAGACAAGGGGCATCCTGGTTTTCCAGAACGCACCCTTCTGTCAAGGGGTGTACCCAAAGACAAGGGGCATACTGCTTTTCCAGAACGCACCCTTCTGTCAAGGGGTGTACCCAAAGACCATAAACTCGACATCGATCCTTGTGCTCGTCATAACTGAAACTGTATTACGTTATGCTACAGGTAAATACCTGTGCGTGCATTCCGCGATCCCGTGAAACTGAAACTGTATTACGTTATGCTACAGGTAAATACCTGTGCGTGCATTCTGCGATCCCGTGAAACTGAAACTGTATCACGTTATGCTACAGGTAAATACCTGTGCGTGCATTCTGCGATCCCGTGAAACTGAAACTGTATTACGTTATGCTACAGGTAAATACCTGTGCGTGCATTCTGCGATCCCGTGAAACTGAAACTGTATTATGTTATGCTACAGGTAAATACCTGTGCGTGCATTCTGCGATCCCATGCTCTAAGCTGTGCACGCATGTGTCAGCGTATAGGGAATTTGTGAAAAGCGATACGACCTTATTTCCTTGTCAAGGTGAACGAGATCTGGGATTCATCAGAAAATCTAAAAACGAAAACGCAGACATATTGTTTTAGTCATTAATGTCTTACGCAGCGGCACGGAGCAGCCGGTGTCGTAGTTTA
The DNA here is from genome assembly GCA_004794575.1 of Lanistes nyassanus. Classification (NCBI taxonomy): domain Eukaryota; kingdom Metazoa; phylum Mollusca; class Gastropoda; order Architaenioglossa; family Ampullariidae; genus Lanistes; species Lanistes nyassanus. Next base: position 20,852 of record SMGT01009068.1, read on the forward strand.
CGGGTGTCTGCACCCAGAGAAAATTTTGTCAGTCAAGTGAGTGCGAGCGCACACCGTGACAAGCCCCGAGACAGTGAAACTGCTCCCAGTCCTTGCGTCACGCGCCAGTTTTTCCAATCACTGCAAAACGTCAGAACGGTTTTAGCCAAGAGAACTACAATGCCGCGATGCAATTATCTAACTGGTAGGGTCAGCTGATCTGTACAGCTGTACCCGAAGATGGACAGTTTACTTCCGGGTCACTGCTAGAACCTACAGAAGTACGCTTTAGAGTCCCTATACCTGGTATGGTTACAGCCGTGTCTGGACTTAACCCGGGGCTTGGTACGGGACTTGCCATATAGAAATATATCCAGCAAGTGTCGCCAAGATCTTACACCCAGTTCACTCCGTACTTGGCAGTCTCCCAGCTCGCCTGCTCATTCAGCAGGGTGACTGCGGGTTGGGATCTCGTTGACAGTGCCTTTAGCTGGGTGAGACACTCACGTGACGGACTTAAGTTCACCTTACGCAAGAGTGTACCGCGGTCGACTATCTGCGTAATAACCGTTAGCTGGCATTATTACACTTGACGCGTCTTCTATAATTATTTCTATTACAGATCGATGGCTGTTGTACAGACACGTACTGGATCAGAACTGCGTGCGGTGCGTGTGTGGGTAAGCGTGCAATACGACGTACGTACAACGACAGCATAGAGCCTGTGTTTATTCCGTTTCTACCCCAGTCTGCAATTTTTGTGTTGTCAAAACTCAAACCCGGTAAACTGCTTGAGCCGCATGGGGTGGGTGTAACCTGGAGAACTCTACAGGTAGTGGGAACTGCACTGATCACAGATACAATGCACAGAGGCAAAGAAAGAAAGGAAGAAAGGAAGAAAGAAAGTTGGCTGTTACACTGTACAGCTGCCAATTGTCAGCAAGGCTTACCTGCCGTCTAATCAATAGGTCATCTGCCTAGGCCATCCCGGCATTCACAGGGAGAGGACAGATAGGTTTTCCCACATCCGATCACCAGGGATTATCATCATGATGTGCTTTTCACAAACGTCGGTGTCGTAGGAAACGTGCGAAACACTTTGTCAAGTATTTTGCTGGAACATGACCAGATGTCTTGAGATGTGTCGTCATAAACATGGAGCCAGGCAGCCTTAGATTACTTCGGATACTGTCCGTCACACAAGCCTTGATCCATACCCACTCCCTTGGACGATGATGATGATGATTGGATGATGACTGGATGATTGATGATGTAGACAGTGGAAATGAATGAGATTAGAATTCCGTCAACGTCTTTGCCAAGCAACCATGCAAGGGCGAGGCCAGAGCTGGCTTGCATGAGCGTTCGTATCTCCTGTTTATACGTAAAGTTGGACGTGAAATACACAGGACGAACGGGCCTTACGACCGCTCTTATGACCGGAAGTGCAGCTACGAACGTTCAGTGCAGGTCTGTCCAATAGACTGCTTCCATGTCTTTACCTCTGGATAGTCCTAACTTGGCGCAAACTGAGGTTTGCCGCGTTGGAATTGGAATGTCAACATCCTGCGTAGCGCGGAGACACAGGCTTCAACTGAAACATGCAAACAGGAGCACCTTTCTAATACTAACAGGAGCACCTTTCTAATACTAACAGGAGCACCTTTCTAATACTAAACCCAAGCCCTACCCCTACCTCCTACCCCCC
>SMGT01009068.1:22547-33913 GCA_004794575.1 Lanistes nyassanus
CCCCCCCCCCTCGGGAAAAAAGTGGAAAGTTGCCGCGGGTATCGAACAAACTACCTTTCAGCCGCGAAATCGCAATCTTCCCCACTGGGCTGTTGAGCACCACGGCTTGTTTTGGTCATTGTAGCTACAAGAAATTGCACCGTGACGTCGAGCTGTACTCAGAACTCTTCCCCTGATGGACACACATCAGTCTGAGCCATTTGAGGATACCTTTCCTAGTAATGCAGGAAAAAACATTTCTCGTACCGCCGACCTCAGGTACTAGTCACGTCAGTGCCGGATTGTTTTGGAACGGACATCACTCACTACAGAATGGCAGGCAGGCGCGAAAAAAGTTCACTTGAGACTGTGTTCAAGGAGCCCAGGGCGGTAATAAGTATTCTGGGGACTTTGGATGGATCGTGTCCGTCGCGGCTCTAGGCCTCGGGGAATAATAAATTGTGGAGGACATCAAGTTCAGAAGTAAACGTAACCAGCTGGCTTCCATTCTGCTCTTGCCGTGTTTGCCTGTCAATGTCTGCCTACTTGGCATGTCCCTGTTAGTGAGTCTTTCTTTTCGTCTATCTTGGACTCATAATTGTGTGGAAATATATTTGGTTGTAACACAGTGTCCCCATTGGGAACAGCGGCATGAAACCACGAAGACAGAGGTAGTGTTACGGTTTCACAAGTAGGGGTCACGGTGTCACAAAGACAGATGTAACATAGTCGCGGCATCACGAAGAGAAATGTGCGATTACCTTACCACAAGACAGATGGTAACATGTTCCGGCACAGGCCCCCTACACCACCACGAAAGCACGTTCCGGCACTCGCCTTCTTACATACACCACCACGAACACACGTTCCGGCACTCGCCTTCTTACATACACCACCACGAACACACGTTCCGGCACTCGCCTTCCTACATACACCACCACGAACACACGTTCCGGCACTCGCCTTCCTACATACACCACCACGAAAACACGTTCCGGCACTCGGCTTCTTTAATTCCACGACGAAACATTTTCCTTCGGCAACCCAGATGAAATACACACTCGCAAACGTATACAGTGTACACCCATTTCCACGCGGCTCTTGACAACCACGGACTTGAATTGTCACAAATATTTGGCCGCCCCCTCCCATCCACCTACTTTGCCTACACACCAACTGCGCAGGTGTCGGCACAAAGGCCCACCATTTACTTTCTGTCAGCGTGTGAGCGGCTGAGTGCGTCAGTGGTCTGCATTGTGCGGGTCGGCGTGTGCCGACATGTCACTTGAAAACGACTCACTGTCCCTGTCACTGTCTCGCCCCGCCCCGCCCCCCCCCCCCAGCTCCAGAACCAAACTCACCTGGCGATGCCAGCGTATTCTTCACGACGACGACTACAGAGCACCGCGACGAAGCGTCTACCTGTTAGAATCTGTGCACAACATTTATCATTATCTATACGAGGGCTTATCTACGTCCTCACTGGGGGGCTCAGAGAAGACCCGCGAGCAAGAGAGAAGACATCAAAGGTGTCCGGATATATCGATCGGGGCCTGAAATCTTTAGGACAGGTAAAACTAGACTTTGGCGGCACGCAGTGTGAGAGTGCTAGAGGAAGGACTACACACCAGCGCTTCTCATACTCAGGTTCAGGGAGTGAGGGCAGCTACACAGATGTCACGTCATTGTTTGGGCAGTCTTCAGTTTCACATCCAGCCATGACCATGGCATGTCGTGATTTCTCCTAAATACCCCGTTTAACCGTGGAGAACAGCAGGTGTTTGCAATTCCTTCTCTTTCCATCAGCCCCAAGGCCGACTTAGGACAGAGGGGTCCGTCGACAGGACGCTTGCAAGCGTGCCGTTACCATAGAGACCGTGCACAGCGTCCATGGCTTTGGGAAGCTAGGGGACCGGGAAAGTGCGAGCTGGAACAGAGTTCCATCTAACATCTCGTGTGAGCGAGTCTCGACAAGAGAGAAGCTTTTCTGCACTTTTCGACTGAAGCACGCTGTAGTCTGTTACCATGGCAACCATCTCGATGTATTCGAAGAAAGAGCCGACGAAGATACGGAGACAGGTGAGCAGTTAATGAGAAAGTACGGTGGGGGGGGGGGAAGGGAAGGGGTGGCACGCAATATTGTGATAACACGTGCATGTCGTCGATATAGAGGGTCGTGGGTTTGCATCCCATCTCCGCCATACGGCACGAGGCACCGTTAAGACGCCTGGCCGTCGGGATTTTTAAATTCACGGGTTACGCCTGTCCGCTCCCCCATCCTCTTCACCTAACACCTTTTCCCCCTCCCCCTCGCCCTCCCCGCATCAAGGGATAGCCATCGTTGATGACGTAAAAAAAAAATAAGTGGTAGGGGGGTGGGGGGGTCGGCAGGTGGGCGGCAAATGAGTAGAGGGACAGTTGAACTGTGTCCGTGTTATCATAATGTCATGACGCTAAATGTGTAGAGGAACAGTTGAACTGTGTCCGTGTTATCATAATGTCATGACGCTAAATGTGTAGAGGAACAGTTGAACTGTGTCCGTGTTATCATAATTATGTCATGACGCTAAATGTGTAGAGGGACAGTTGAACTGTGTCCGTGTTATCATAATATCATGACGCTAAATGTGTAGACGGACAGTTGAACTGTGTCCGTGTTATCATAATATCATGACGCTAAATATGTAGAGGGACAGTTGAACTGTGTCCGTGTTATCATAATATCATGACGCTAAATGTGTAGAGGGACAGTTGAACTGCATGTGTCCGTGTTATCATAATATCATGACGCTAAATATGTAGAGGGATAGTTGAACTGTGTCCGTGTTATCATAATATCATGACGCTAAATGTGTAGACGGACAGTTGAACTGTGTCCGTGTTATCATAATGTCATGACGCTAAATATGTAGAGGAACAGCTGAACTGTGTCCGTGTTATCATAATGTCATGACGCTAAATGTGTAGAGGGACAGTTGAACTGTTTCCCTGTTATCATAATGTCATGACGCTAAATATGCACGAGCTACAATTTTCACTTTCCTTAAAACTTTAAACATTGTTGGCATACAAGTTTTGTTACAGCTAAATACAATTTTTTTCTCAAGAATGGAATTAATCTAGATATTAGCAGCGTTGACTGGTACAGAATGACAACCGCGAACTGGAAAAAAGCTTGCAATGCAATACGGCATCGACACAAGTAGATGTATTGTAGCTGTGCATGTATATCACTGGACACAAGTAGATGTATTGTAGCTGTGCATGTATATCAGTGGACACAAGTAGATGTATTGTAGCTGTGCATGTATATCAGTGGACACAAGTAGATTTATTGTAGCTATATATTAGTGAACGGTGAGATCTTTACTGCACACACACACACACACACTCTCTCTCTCTCTCAACGTTGGCGGGATGAATAGGGTTAGCACTCAGTGTGAATGTTCTATCCCAGTAGAAAATCCATTGTAACGCTCACGGCGATTTTAAAAAAACTATTTCAGAAAACTTACTGTTAAGAAGAAAACGCTATTGTGTTGTATGCATTCTCTGAAAAGCTCAATTGCTCAAACGCATGCGAGTGAGGGAGTGAATGCGGTGGGAGTGAGAACACGGGACAACTGACAGGACGTTGTACTGTCCGCCAAGAAAGCGATCGAGCCGAGTTATTCGCAGTGTTGTGTACTGACGTAGGACCCTGTCATTACTGCCAGACCTAGGATCGAACTGAACCACCTTGAACAACAAAGACTTACAAAGTCGCTGTGTCGCCTACAAAGTGAATGCAGCACACAGGCAGCTGACGATGGTTTACGGCTTTCCAATCAGTGACGTAATTTACTCGTCTGTAACCTCCTGGTACAAACACAGTCTACCTTCCCACAGCCATTTACTTCACCAGCATTCTTTCTGAAAAGACTGGTCGGTCCACTACAATCTTGAGAAAGACTTTGAGGGATAAAATAGGTCTGTGCTAACAAAATTCCACGGGAACAATAACTTTTTTTATTTAACGCAACAATAACTTGTTCAGACTCATGCAACTGCCGCATTAGGCCTGACTGCTCTGTGAAGCCCTGCTGGGCAATTCTAAAAAAAATTGCGCTTTTATAAAAATAAAGAAATGCATTTTGAATCATCCTGCAGCTGGCTAAATGACGAAATGTTATTTGTTGTGGCTTGTGATCAAAATAATTCCTCTTTCCGATTAAGTGGTTGGTTTTCCTCTAAAAACAAACATGGTAAAAGTGTGTCCTCCTATTACAAAAGTACACGATAAGCGAGTTTCTTTTGACATAGACATGATGAATATTACATAGACATGATGAATATTACATAGACATGATGAATATTACATAGACATGATGAATATTACATAGACATGATGAATATTACATAGACATGATGAATATGTGTTTTCTGTTTGCACACGCTTTCAAGCATTCATTCTGTTGTTCTATCTGCTTTAACAGTTTTTCTGTCCATGTCTTAAAGCATATGTTTACAATTCACTCCCCAGTGGAACATACTGGTAAACTAATACAATGCAATCACTGTACGTGCAGACGATAAGCCGAACAAGCAGCCGAAGGTCACGTGCTGAGAGCAGTCAATCAAAGCCAGCAGACAAGGGGCAAAGTTCAGGCAGCGACAGTGAAAATGAAGACACCCGTACACGAATCTCGGATTTTGACGGCCCTGCTGTCGATGTCTTGGACGAGAAGGCGTGGGAAACCGACCTAGAACCAGACGGTATGGCGGTGGAATTCGGGAAACTGGTCTACACACCTGTGCATTTTATAAACACTTCTGCAATGAAAATGATTAAGTATTTAAACAGAAATTATTGTCCACCACACAGCAGTCAAAGAACAATGAAAGAAACTAATGATTTATGACATTAATGTTTATTATTTCTTTCTTATTTATGTGGAGGAAATTATTTCGATGTAGAGATAAATTAAGAACCACATATCTTATTAGTCGTCGTTTCGTCTCAAGCACACACCAAAATACCCCTCTCTCAGCTCTTTCCGCACCCTTGCCTCGCTTCCCCCTTCTCTCTCTCTCTCTTTCCCTCTCTCTCTCACGCAACTGCGCGCGCAAACTGTCTTACTCTCGCTCAAGCACGAGCATACGTTCAGCCCAGTTTTGCACAACCAGCCCACCGTCAGGACACAGAAAAAGCTTCATGCCTACTGTCTGCCGCAGCCCCGGAGACCAGCTCTGCGTACGACCACAGCGGCCGCAGGTTGTACCTGGAGGAGTGCGCGCGCCACGGCGTGATCCCAGTGTCCTACTTCCTGCGTCACATGCACAGCCAGCAGCTGGACATGAAACACCACGGCCTGAAACCCAGCGACATGCGGGCCATGGCCGCCATCTTGGTGGTGAGGCGCCGCCCTTTTTCCTCTACTGTACTGATCTGTACTATACTGTCTTCTACCCGCTAGGTCTGTCACAGTGACGTCACTGTACTGATCTGTACTATACTGTCTTCTACACGCTAGGTCTGTCACAGTGACGTCACTGTACTAAATTGTACTATACTGTCTTCTACACGCTAGGTCTGTCACAGTGACGTCACTGTACTGAACTGTACTATACTGTCTTCTACACGCTAGGTCTGTCACAGTGACGTCACTGTACTGAACTGTACTATACTGTCTTCTACACACTAGGTCTGTCACAGTGACGTCACTGTACTGTACTATACTGTCTTCTACACACTAGGTCTGTCACAGTGACGTCACTGTACAGTAGGTCTGTCCTAACCACGTCGCTGACCAACAGGTCTGTGATGTGACTTCACTGAGGTTACAACAGTCGATTGCGATACCTGTGTTAAATGAACAAGTTTATATTTGGAATTTCGCTTTATTCCTCGTGATGTGCACGTCTGTGTGTAGGAACTGCATGGAGGTATTTCACCCTCACAACCTGTAGTAATAGCAATAACGTCTTGTCTTCCAGTCGAACACAACCATTCTGTCTCTTGACCTGTCAGACAACTGGCTTGGGTACCATGGCGGGCTGGCAGTGTGCGATATGCTGAAGGAAAATTGCTTCATCACCGACCTGGTACGTCACCAGAGGGCGCTGTCCACAGGGCACGTGGGTGGTGGTGTTGCAGTGCGTGTGTACATGTTCACTGCGTAACAAGGCGGTCTTCTGAGACTGAAGTAACCAGGCTATTCACTCCCCCCCCCCACACACACACACACTCGCCCACCTTTCGAACACGAAGCCTTAGTAACTGATTTTATCGCTGTTTCCAGAACCTGTCTGACAATCACCTGAACAGGTGCGCGAGTGAGCTGTGCCGCATCCTCAGTGTCAACGACTCCCTGCGGCGGGTAACGCTGATGGGTGAGGAAGATGTTTCCTCCATTTTGTTGCTTGTTGTTTGTTAACTTGTTCTGTTCTGTGCGTGTCTTAATTTACCCTGACCTTCACTCAGAGTTCTCAGGCGGTAGACAGGCGGTTATGTTTTTTCCCGGTCCCGCTTATCAGAAGCGGACTGCGACTATTAGGCTGCACCTGATCGTGAGACGAAGGGGACAACACTGCAAGACAGCCTACCTTGCTGCAAGCGACAGGAGGATATGTATTGCACTGATCTAAGAGATTCTATGGTCAGAGGGATTGGTTGGCTGTTGTAGACAGTAAAGTGCCTTGAAACAGGCAGCGAACTAAAGAGTAGTTTTGCCACATGTAACCGGATATACACAGGCGGTGTGCAGCTGCCTCATGCTTAATCGTGTCAGACTGCCTATAAAAGACGAAACAGCCGTAATTATATACAGCACCCCCACCCCGACATTCCACTCGGAAACGAAAGTTTTAGAGCAAATGCTCTACTTGTATCGCAGTGCTCTAGCATACGCCTCGCGAGGTGGAGAGAAAATAATGACTTGGATGGATGGATTGAAAAGCAAAATACACTGATGTACAAACCTCATAGCTGAAAACTTAATTCGATAATTTAATTGAAGACACTTGATAAGATTACAGCTTAGAGGAGCGTTGTATGAAAAAGTATAATTTTCCACATCAGAATATATTTAAATATGTGAATCATCAGTGTGTCCTATTTTCCTCACTAGGCAATGGATTCGACGACAAGGCTGCAGAGTGTTTTGCGGACTTCATTGGAGTAAGTCCATAAATTATCTGGGACGATTCTCTGACAACAAGCACGTGCACGCATCTCATCAAAATATCGTCAAATGTCCGGTAATCAGAGAAACAGCCACAATAATTAGACAACGATTCTGCAGAGTCGGCGAATAATTTTTGCAAGCACACAAAAACGACAAACGTTTCGATGCGAGGGCAGACGGGTCATAGCAGTAACCCAATCGCTGAATGACGGAATGAATGTCCACCTGTCGGAGGTAGGAATGTCCACCTGTGGGTGTGCAGGCCACAAGCCACGTGGAATACCTCAGCCTGAGCCGCAACAACCTGTGTGAGAGGGCCGGCCAGCTACTGGGGCCCGCCATCTCGGAGAACTCCTGCCTCAAAGAGCTGGACCTCAGCTGGAACCATCTGCGCTGTCGGGGCGCTGTGGCTATTGCTAACGGTATCAAGGTAAGGTGTGTGTGTGGAGAGGCGGGTGGGAAAAGTCCCCTTCAGGTGTAGGATGACTGAGACATGATCCTAAGAGTATTATGTTTCTGTTATTCATTGCCTAAGTACAGCATATACCTGGAAGCAGACTGTGGGTTACCTGCGCTGCTAACAGTGGAAGAGAGGAAGGCAGTGTGACTTTCCGCCTTACCGCGGAGAAAACTGTTAAAAGCAGGACAGGGACAGGGACAGGGACAGGGACTGGGACAGGGACAGGGACAATGCTGCTGACGACTTTCTGACGTATAGAGGTGAGAGAGACACGAATAATGCAGACGGCTTGCTAATCAACGGGAAAGTAGTACAGATGGCGCTTTTTATGAGGCTGACTTTGAGGTTGAATCTCACCTCGTTTGTCTGCTTCCTGTCGTGCGTGTGTGTGTGTTGTGTGTGTGTGTGTGTGTGTGTGTATCCTCACAGAACAACGTATTTATGAAGAAGATCGACCTGGCGTGGAACGGGTTTGGCCTAGAGGGCGCCGTGGCTCTGGGAGACGCAATCAAAGGCAACTCAGTTTTGGAGGAAATGGACCTGACGTACGCTTGCCTTCACGTCTTTGTCACAATGCATGTTGCACAGTTGCTAGTGTTGCTAACAGCCTACGATTCACTTCTGAACATTATATTCTTTAAATCGTCAGTTTGAAATTCAAAATGTGTTTTACTAATCTAAACATATAATTGTAGTAAATACAATTTTCTCGATTTTTCTCCAGAAATAACAGAATCACGACTGAAGGAGCAGTCCTCATAGGAAAAGGTCTTTCTGTGAACGAAACTCTTAAAGTCCTAAAGGTGAGACGACAAATATTGCATAAAGCACAAGCGCCGTTTTTTTTCTCTCAAGCGTTTAAGAAACTATATGCCGTCAATAGTTGAACTTTATCCTAACAGACAACTGCCGACTTTATAGTTTATACCCGAAAAAAAGTATATGATTTCGAAAGGGCAAAAGTGAGCGCACATGCACAAGACATTAATTGAGTTTCTGACGAACGTGTACCCGAATGTGTCGGGCGCCCAGTTGCAATGCTCTAGTGAAGAATTATTGGGAAAGTGCTCAGAAAAATGAGTATGATTTCCGTTGTGCACTTTCTTAAACTGGCAATCATAAAGAGCAGGCAACACCAAAAATTAATAAATTAAAACATAAAACCAAAAACAATCGCTATTGTCAGTTCTCTGCACGCGCGTTCTTTTAGAGGAAACACTGGCGACCTGTCCTTTATCACGTGACTCGTTGCCTTGTCTGCACCAGATGGGACTGAACCCAATGCAGAGCGCCGGCTGTTGGGGGGTGTGTGCTGCCGTCCTGAAGAACCCCACCTGTGTTCTGCAGGAGCTGGACTTCAGCGTATGTCGGCCTTTGGTTTTACTAACGCTGTCCTTCTACACACGACTGAGCCCTCTTTGGGCTCTTGGCGAAGGGAGATAACGCTGTGATTCTACATACGACTGAGCCCTCTTTGGGCTCTTGACAAAGGGAGTTACGCTGTGATTCTACATACGACTGAGTCCTCTTTGGGCTCTTGACAAAGGGAGATAACGCTGTGATTCTACATACGACTGAGTCCTCTTTGGGCTCTTGGCAAAGGGAGATAACGCTGTGATTCTACACACAACCGAGCCCTCTTTGGGCACGTGGCAAAGGGAGATAATTCTGTCCTTCCTAACGTTGTGCTTCTACAAGCAACTAAACCCACTTTGGGCTAGTGGAAAAGGGAGATCATTTTGTTTTTACGAGCGTTGTCTGTACACGGCTAAGCTCTCCTTGAGCCAGTGGGAAGGGGATATGTTTGTCTGCCCTAGCATTGCGTGTACACGCGCCTGAGTTCTCTCTGGGCTAGTGCCACATGGAGACAGGATGAGCTCTGGTAGCGTCAACACAAAAGGCTCAGTGCTGACATCCCGAAATCTTTGCCACCATTATCATCGTTCCCACCAACATCCTCACCGTCATCGTAATTAATGGTGTCATAATCGTGGCCATCGTAACAAGTTGTCAAGATTCTGCGTAGGGGTGGTGTCTGTGTGTGTGTGTGTCCGCGTGCGTGCTGTTTAACAACACGCGTGTAGCAGACCGAATCTGCCTTTTGTTATTCAGGACGTGAGCGTCAACAAAGACTTTGAGGAGATCTTCTTGAAGGTCAAGGAACAACTTCCGGGGCTGAGGGTGAAGCATGGCGGGACGGATGTGCCGCTGAAGCCCAAGGCGCGCGTGCACCCGATGATGAAGCTGATGACGTACATTGATAAGAACAACCTGCGCCTGGTGGACTTCTTCAACAAATTTGACAAGGACGGCAGCATGAGCGTCACGCGACACGAGTTCCAGCAGGGCCTGCAGGTCAGCCAGTGCACGTGACCAGTCTGCCTAGGCATCTTGGGTGGGAAGGAAAGAATGAATGAATGGAAGGAAGGATAAAGTGGACGTAATAGCCCGTCAGCCGGCTGTTATGTTCTGTCATTCACTGCAAGAGCCAGTGCGTTCCAGCTGCGGCGTCGCGGCCTGCCCATTGTTAGTGCCGCTGGAATGTTTTGAGTTCTGTCAGGGTCCCTAGCAGGCAAGCGTTGCATGTCTCCCCGCTCTCATAATAGGTAGACGGCGATTCTAGGTGTTTTAAGGCGAATATTCAGATCTGTACCTGGCCATTTCCATGTCATACACCGTCTGTCTGCTTTGATTACGAGAATCTCACGGTGGGTCTGTTTCCTATAAATTTTACCGTGTGTATCCGCCTGGTGCGACGTTACCGTGTGTCTACCTGGCGTGACGAGCTGCAACGTCTAACTGTGACGTGTTGTCGTGTGTCCAACCACAGGAGACAGGTATCGTGCTAAGCGACGAGGAGTTTCAGCAGCTGCTTGAGGAACTGGATAGAGATGGCGATGGCGAGATCAACTACAGGTCAGCGTGTCTGTGTGTGTAACTGTGTAGCGTGTCTGTGTAACTGTGCAGCGTGTCTCTGTAACTGTGTAGCGTGTCTGTGTAACTGTGCAGCGTGTGTTTGTGTAACTGTATAGCGTGTCTGTGTGTAGCGCGTGTGTGGGAAGAGAGAGACCCTGCGAGATGGTGGTGGGAGAGTGCATGTTTAAGTTACACGAACAGATAGTCATACTGAAGCACTGTAAATTGGATTGCTGCAAGAATTGTTGCTAAGCTGCGAGGTTAAGCTCGTGTACTGCTTGTGTGCTTTTCCAGCGAGCTTGTGATTGGTCACACTGACTTTCAAGACAAGGAGAAGAAACTGCAAACCGTTATGACGACAATACGGCCAATGACGTCATAGCAGCAGCATACTGTCTCTGAAAAAAGTGGCCAGCGGGACCAGGGAATACGGTACCTTGCCAGGAGTAACATGCACCTTGGAGGACAACCAAGCCCTAGTAACTGGACTTGACACCTGAGGGCGCTATAATGAGGCTCAAACTGGCTTGTAGGGCGGTCCTCCTCTCTAGGGCTGTCACTAGACTTGTGCACTGCGTTCTTGGATTTCCCAGACCTGACTCTCTCTTAACATTGAAACAGAAATCCATACAACGATCTCTCTGGACCATGCACGCCACAGTGCAGTACACAAGCACCTGGTCACTGGAGACTGTGGCAAACTAGGGAACACATCAAACTCGTTGTGGTGAATATGGTATGGAAACACTAGTAACAGCGTGATGCTGAACTGACACTGTATCCCCCGTGTCCTTTTATGATATGGTATGGAAACACTAGTAACAGCGTGATGCTGAACTGACACT
>SMGT01009068.1:45571-61515 GCA_004794575.1 Lanistes nyassanus
CACCATCATGTCTGTCAGTCAGTGCTACACTCCCCATCATGTCTGTCTGTCAGTGCTACACTCCCCATCATGTCTGTCTGTCAGTGCTACACTCCCCATAAGTTCTGTCTGTCAGTGCTACACTCACCATCATGTCTGTCAGTCAGTGCTACACTCCCCATCATGTCTGTCTGTCAGTGCTACACTCACCATCATGTCTGTCAGTCAGTGCTACATTGCCCCATCATGTCTGTCTGTCAGTGCTACACTGCCCCATCATGTCTGTCTGTCATTGCTACACTCCCCATCATGTCTGTCTGTCAGTGCTACACTCCCCATCATGTCTGTCAGTCAGTGCTACACTCCCCATCATGTCTGTCTGTCAGTGCTACACTCCCCATAAGTTCTGTCTGTCAGTGGTACACTCACCATCATGTCTGTCAGTCAGTGCTACACTCCCCATAAGTTCTGTCTGTCAGTGCTACACTCACCATCATGTCTGTCTGTCAGTGCTACACTCCCCATCATGTCTGTCAGTCAGTGCTACACTCCCCATCATGTCTGTCTGTCAGTGCTACAGTATTTATCATTTCCAGTATGGAGACAGAGAAGCACGAAGCCTTTGGTCACATCTGCTGCCCCAGCTGTCACATTTTTTTGATGGCTTGGGAGACATCAAACCAGCGTTATTGCATGGAGACTTGTGGAGTGGCAATGTAGCAGAAGATAGAGATGGACCTGGTATGAATTATTTAGAGTTGCCTTCTCATCCCTGTCTGGGTATAGGGAAATTTTAAAAAAATGTATTATCTGATTTTAAAACATTTCATAAAAGTTTGAAAATTAGCAAAAGTGTTACAGTGTATTATTTGTATGTAATTTTGCATTTGTTCCTTGCCAGAGGTACACATCTATAGACTTTCCTATTTATTGACTTTTTTCTTCTACTTTCCACTACTTTGTTTTGTTTTGTTATTGTTTCAGACATTTGCTGAGGTTGTTTCAGGCCTTTTCTGAGGTTTATTTCAGATTTTAGTTGTTTTAGAATTTTGCTGAGGTTGTTTGAAACATTTGCTGAGGAATCGTATGTTCTGCTGTTTGTTGCTAGAACTTTCTCATTTGTGTTTGTTACAGTGATCTTTGATCCTGCCAGCTTCTATGGTCATGCCGAGTTTGACCTGTCCATATCTAGTCTGTTTGGAGGCTTCGGACATCAGTTCTTTAAGAGCTACTTTAGCATCATCCCGAAGGCTCCGGGTTATAACCAGCGTCTGGAGCTGTACAAGGTCTTCCATTACCTAAATCACTGGTGAGTGTCAAACCTCTGGCAGTTTGGGAATCTTTTGGATGTGGGTGGAGGCATTAAAAGCACTGCTGAAAGTTAGTTTGCTCTGGAGCCTTTGAAGATGAACTCATCTGGCACACCTTCTGCATATGATTAGATGTCAGTACAAGCTTTTTGTAAGGGTGGATAAAAAGATGATCGTTTAAAAAAAGGAACATGTGAATGCTGCTTGAAAAAAAGAAACCAAGCTACGTTTAGCAGATACCAAGCCCAGCAGAAGCACCCCAGTAGCACAATATTTTAACACACCCCCACACACAGCAGACAACATGAGGGTCTATGTCATGTGGCAGATGAATGAACCTCAAACATTGAACCACACACCCCTTCACCACCCCCACCTTTGGCCACCTCATTGTACCCTCTTTTGAATCCTGTTTGCCTATCCCTCTCCATTTTACCTGTATTTTTTCTTTAGCAAGCCCCTCTGCAACTGACCTCTGTCCTGTGCTCCCCCCACTCCTTTTTCTTCCCTTGCTACCCACCATGTGATTGGCTATAACTGTAGAGGAAGATTGCAATCTGATTGGCTATACGCATCACCTCTGTTGCTAGCTACCTTTAAATGTAAAGTCTATTCTGTTCCAGCATTGTCTTCTGATGATGTATGGCCCTCTTCACCTCATCTCACTCAGCTATGTGCCTTTTTTTGTTGTTCTTGCCTTTATCTGTTTTTGTCTCTGTGCTTGTGCGGCCCTGATCAAGGGGTAATGAATTTGCAAATCCAGCATAACCAAAATGCTCTAAGACTGACCAGGTTAGCAGGAAAACGAGTGAGAGCAAATAGAAACCAAATTCTATGTCTGCATACCACAGTATGGAGACACTTCTGTTCTCTCATCTAATTGGTTCGTTCCCTACCAACTCACTGTGTTCTGTGCATTCCCCACGAGCTTGTTTGTATTTTATTGTTATTAGATTAGGTATGTAAGGTACATTGAAGGCACGATCTTCTCGTAAGGTCCTCTAATAACAGGTAAATTGACCCTTATTGTCTTAGCACAAGATGTTGTTAGCATGTCATTTCCCCCGTCCCCAGCATCTCATAATTAGTGGCTTCCACTGTGTAGGGAAGCCAAAAGTGATTACTTTAAGTACTATTAGTAGTAATAGGGCAGGGATAAGAACCTGCGAGATCTTCTAGTACACTCTAAACTCAAACCAACCACCCCCTCCTCCCTTCCTGCGGCTCCACCCCATGCAATGTCCCCCGCTGCCACACTTGCCCCTACCTGTACACCGACACAACACTCCACACACCCAATACCACTTTTGTCGTCAAACGCAACTTCACCTGCACCAACAGCAACATCGTCTACGCCATCACATGCACCCTCTGTCCCACCCTGTTCTACACACCAGTTGCACGGCATTTCAGTACACCCCCACACACAGCCGACAACATGAGGGTCTGTGGTATCTGGAAAATGAAGGACGACTCCATTGACCGTAAGAATATGGAATCCTACTTCATTACTTATTCTGGCATCATGGCACCCACAGGACTCAACCTCAAACACTGACCCTCCACCTTCCTCCTTTTCCCTTAACCCCCTCACCCCTCCATCTCTCTCTTACTTTCTCTCTCACCTCCCTCCCACTCTCTCTCTCTCTCTCGCACACCGACACCCCCTTACCCGCGCTGTTTTGTCTCTCTCTCCCCCCACCCACTCTCCCCCCCACCCTTCTCTACCCTTTCCTACCCACCTTTCCTGCCCCTCTTTAACCCCTTGTTACTCACTGTCCCTGGGTCATTTTCCTAGTATCCAGCCCATGCACAACATCTACTGCAGATAAGTCTTTTTCCTTTTCGTTTTTTCGTCGTTTTTGTGTCGTCCTGATGAAGGGGTATTGCCTGAAACATAGATTGTCTTCGGCTTTGTCCTTTTCTAGCTTGGTACAGTTCCCTTGTTTTAAATTTAATTTGGACTTTCCTCCAAGAGGCAGTCACTTGTTTTTCTTTTATAATGTCCTATGTGTTAAATACGAGTTACTGATGTACCTTGACCTTTTTAAGGTCATAGCGGGGTGGGGTGTTCGAGACCCTCACTTTTCTGTGGGCCAGGATCGTGAGGGTGCCGCCCGTCTACCCCCCCCCCCCTTACCCAGCGGGTCAGGTACCCATTCACAGATGTGTAGGGTCATGCGCTGCAGCGCACATATATCAAACCAGCCGGTAGGCTGGGTGAAGGTCGTAGATTACCGTCGGGTTTGACTGTCCTGTCAGGGTGAGGGCAGGAAGTGAGTGGTGAGAGGAAAGGTGACAGCTGCGAAAAAGGGAGGGAATGGTTCGCTCCACTGGAGCCAGAGCTGATCGTGTGCTGATCTGATGAAAGCATTGGCTCTTGTAGTCTTTGCAGAAACGGTGGCTGATGTGTTACATGCCAGATTGTGGAAGTTGTCGCCTGGGATGTTGCAGGAATCACTTTGGAGGATCATACAGAGAATCGTCACTACAGACTCTGAGAGCTTTGGTCAAGTTTGTCAGCACCTGACGCCTGCCGGCAGCAACCAGAGCTTTGGCATCCAGTTAATGATTGGACAATTCACACATTACTTTTCACAGCTATTAGTCAGACATTTTAGATAAGATAATAATTTATTTCCCACATGACTTTTTCTTGGTGTCACCGAACATGGACAATCCAACAGCCAAATCCTAAAATAGAATAGAGCGATGGGACACGTACACAACACGCTCGCCCATGCTGGAGGCGCACACATACCCACACCCCCCACCCCACTCCACACACACACACACACACTGATTCCTTGAGTTTTGCCATCTTGAGGGCAACTGACTGGGAAGGAGGGCTAGAGAGATAGCTAGGCTAGACAGGTAGAAAGAGAGAGAGAGAGAGAGCGGCCTGTGGAAAGAGGGGGTTGCGAAAGCGAGCTGTTCTAGTTTTAAGCGCTCGAAAACGTCTGCCCGATGGAAGGAGTTCGAACCGGTGGTTGGCTGGGTGGGTCACATCACCGGCGATGTTCCTGGATCTGCAAGCGAGACGTGAGGAGTACAGCGAGGCGAGCGATGGAAGTTCCTGCCAATGATCTCAGACGCGCTGCGCACCACGCGTTCTGACTGATCCCGTGTCTTCCTGCTGGCGCTGCGGTACCAGACTGTGACTGAGAAACTGAGAATGGTTTCCATCACCGCATGGTAGAATTTCTCAAGGACAGATCTGTGCACCTCAAATTTCTTCAGCTGTCGGAAGAAGTGCAGCCTCTGCTGACATTTTCTGACGATGGACGGGGTGTTGACGGTCCACGAAAGATCTTTAGAGATGACTGTACCCAGCCGCTTGAAGGTGTCGACCTGCTCAACCATCACACCATTTAACTCTAGGGGTGTGAGTGACGTTTTGTGCTTCCGGAAATCGATGATCATTTCTTTAGGTTTGGACTTCATTAATTAACCGCACTGTTCTTTTGTCAGGCAATTTGAGTTGTTTATCCCAGACTGATCTAGTCACATACTTTAGCTGCTTTCAGTGTCCCAGGTTTGGCGTGTCAGACGACGTGGCTGCTTAACTCCAGTTTTTTTATATCAGGTAATTTGGCTAGTCTAAATATTCGTGTTCCAGCTACATGTACATGCGTGTGTAGTCGGGCAGCGGGGCTGCACTGAACGTCCCAGCTATTTCTAGATCATAAGGATTTACTCTGAATATTTGTATTTGTTTTCTTTCCATTTTTCTGTTTGTCTCTGTAAACATTAAAAAGAAACAGAAACTGAAGCAGTCATCTACGATGTAATTCAAAACTGGGTGATTATTGGATGATGTACAGTTTGCGGAGGAATGCTGATGTCAGCACTATTTAACAATGTGTATGAGTGTCTCTGGAGTAAATGTATGAACATTGTCCTGAATCTTTTCTCTCAAATAGCTGCAGAAAGGGATGGACAGATGGCGAGTTTTCACATCAGCGACTTTAAGTTAAATGAGTGAAATGTTTTCTGCCAGAGGGGTGAACTTGGAACCGATCAGCCTGCAAACCAGGATCAAAGTCTAGTTCTTCAATTAAGGGAAGAAAAAAGTTCGGTTGCTTTTCTTTCTTGTCAGTCGCCATGCAAGTAAAACAAGTTTTCGTAAATTTCCTCGAGTGGCTCTAGCCTGTCTTGCCGCTTGCGTGTCGGTTGGCAAGTCTGTAGCTGGCAGGTCTCTGTCATTTACGTTTCTCACAGAACTGTCCTTTCATCTGTCGGCTGTCGGCTGTTTTCACCTCGATGTCTGTGGTTGCTGATTTGTCAACAAGTTTTCTTTCCACAAGCCCATCAGGTTTATGTTTAACGCGTCTGTAGCTCAGACATGTCAGCTGAATGCTTGGTGACCGTTCTGACAGAGCAAGTGAACTGTAAGTAAGATATACATGTATGTAGCAGTTACGTTGACAATAACTACACGAGGTTATCTACGTTACGTTATCTGCAGGGCTTCTGTCAAGCGACATTGTCAGTTAATTATCTGTAGTAGCAAATACAAGGGGAGTCTGTTTACCAGCAGCACATCGTTAAATCAGATCTTATCGTCGTACGTGTACACACTGTCCTAATCACTGTCCCGGCTGCCCTGGGAGTTTGCGGCTATTTGTGGGTACTGAGGCGGGCATCACTTCTGTGGAACAAGCTGAAGGACAGAGGCTGTGAACTGACCGCTGCATACTGCTGCAAGTGTTCACTGACCCGCAAGCGTCACAGTTTTCTGTCACTGACAACCGCAAGTGTTCAGATATTACCGCGTAATCACCAAATGCTGCAAGTGTTCACACGTTGCCGCAAATGCTCACTGATAGCCGCAAGTGTTCAGATATTAATGCGTATTCACTGAATCCTGCAAGTGTTCAAACATTGCCAGCATGTTAACTTGTCTCGAGTGAAAGTGTTCGTTTATTGGCGGCAGTGTTTAGTGACAGCTGTATTTGGCGACAGCTGTATTTAGTGACAGCCGTATCCGCTGACAGCTGTATTTAGTGACAGCTGTATTTAGTGACAGCTGTATTTGGTGGTAGATACAATTATCTATCGACTGTTGCAAACGCCAGGCAAGTGTTTTGTTTTCTGACTGTTGATCTTGTTCTTAGCCTGACTGTTGAGTATCTAGACTGCCCAATGCAAGTGTTTCACAAACTTTTGGGCCTCTTGTTATTCTCCCTTGCAAGTGCGGGGCCGGCCTAATTTCTGAGATGATTTGTGCGCGCGCACTAAAGCTGACACGATGTTGTTACAGCTACAGTTTTTGATGTAAAGGGTACCCCAGAAGGACTTATTAAATGCGGGGGCTTGTGGTGGGGGCTTTGGGGGGATAGGTTGGGATAGAAGAGTTGAGCCGAGGTGATGATATGGACAAGTGCCAACACAAAAGATGAAAACATCCGGTAGGTACAGGGAACAAGACGGGCTGGAATAAAGCTACGAAAGACGAGGTTTTCTGAGGGCAGCCTCACTGGTGGGCCTTGAAGAACAGATCTAGACCGGTGCAAAAGGAACCGAGCATGCTGGGAAATGCAGTTTACAAAAGTAGACGTGAAACTAGAGTGATATTTGGGAAACAATTCCAAGCTAAACTTATGGAGACAACCGGGTGTGCATCGACGACAAGTTGACATCACTGTGATGCGGAGTTCACTACACCCAAGGAACCTGCAGGCACAAGCACATCCTGACAGATTTTCAAGCCTCCGATGTTGAGACAAAGTTGTGAATAACAGAATGAAGCCTTGTGCACAAGTCAGGTAAGAACTGTACTCTCTCGCTCTCTCTCTCTCTCGCTCTAAGTGGGCAGGTGCGCCTGATTGCCTGAGTGTATGCGTAGAGAGGGGAGAGAGAGTGGGCGGTGGGGGGGGGGTTGACAGATTTAACAACAAGCTTTAACACCATCGTTGTGAGGTACACAGATGTACTGTCTCCCTCAGCCAGTATCTCTCATTTTCCTGACAGTTCTCGATGTGTTTAGATAGCTTCGGGGGTCAAACGGTTAAGGCGTCCGCTTTCGTGTCGGGAAGTTGGTGGTTCGCAACCCCGCTAATCATACCTAAGACAAAATTGGAAATCTAGTAGCTGCCCTGCCAGACGCCTGGAACTGTAGAGAACAGTAGTAGAACAGACTGTCCCGGTGTCAGTATAATGGGATTGGTTGGGACTGAACCCTGTGTTGCGACAACAATCCCAGCGTGGCAGCGCTTTTGTCTCAATCAACACCGTTCTGATACGCACCTCGCTTGCGACGGGACGTTAAGCGATAAAACCCCTGTGTTTAGGTGCTGTGACCCTCTGCGACTGGTGCACGGCTGGCGGTTGTGGTGTGCATTGTCCTGGCTCTTGACAGTCAACGTTTGCTGTTTGTACCTGCTAACCATCTCCCCCTCCCGCCAAGGCATCTTTCTACCCCGCACCTTCATAGGGGGTTTGTGGAGAGAAGATGAGGGGGCGTGTCGACCTCTGCATCTGGCCCATCCCCCCCTTCCCGTCACGGCCTTGGCCAGCGCACCTGGGTCTGGCAACACCTGGCTGCGACACCTCCTGCAGCAAGTCACAGGTAGATCTGACAGTTAATGTAGTTGTCGTGATCGCTGGTCTATTTGACATCATATCATACATCTGATTACTGTAACCTTTCGTAGACTAGAATGCCTCCCATCTTAGATCTGATACCTGTAACCTTTTCTAGAGTAGAATACGTCACATCGTAGAACTGATACCTGTAACCTTTTCTAGAGTAGAATACATCACATTGTAGATTTGATACCTGTAACCTTTTCTAGAGTAGAATACATTGCATCAGATTTAATAATAGGAACTTTAGTTGGTGTAGGACTGACTGCATGGCGTCAGATTTCCTACTAAGAACTGTAGCTTATGTAGACCTACAAGACCTCAATCTCATGGTGTCCAGGGGTGGGGTGGGTGGGAGATGTTCAGTCGTTGTGTCTTCGTTTCTTCTCTGGACCGTAGGCCTACCAGGTGACATATATATATGTGTGTAATATAGATAGATATATATACGGTCACACACATACATATTCATATGTTTCTCCCCTTGTGTCGATATATATATGTCTTCCCTTGCCGCTTCAGGTCTAGCCACCGGAAGTGTATACAACGACACGTCACTGCGGGCTGCCGGCTTCCTGGGTGAGGGGATCGGCAACGGGTCAGTGCTGGTGGTCAAGACTCACGCCACTCCCTGTGCCACGTCACAACACTTCTGGCGCGCTGTTCTGCTCATGCGCAACCCTTATGACGTCATTCTAGCTGAGTTTAACCGCCGCCATGCCGGTCACACGCAGCACGCTAGTGAAGAAGCCTTTGCGAAATGTGAGTTGACTGGAACGATCTGAGGTAGAATGATATGATTTGACTGGACGGAACTCGGACCTTCGTTGGAGGCGCTCAGATTGAACTTTGACCGTAGAGTGAATTCACAGGAATGCCCAAATGTAAAGGGGTGAGGGCATGGGCTGAACTTTGGCCTGACTGCGAGACAAGTGCACCCAGAAAAGACTCGTTAGAAGAGCTGAGTGAGGTCTGAGCCGACAGAAGGATTTGGATAAAATTTGGACACTGGCTGAAAATGGCGAACTCTGATCTGTCTTGCAGACCTGTAGGTCTATAACGAAAGACTGTCCTTTATGGAGTGGAGAGTGTGGTGTGAAAATGATATTAACTGTAACAGATGGTTGGACTGTAGGGTGAGGATTAATATGGAGAGAGAGAGAGAGCTGAGCTATTTTGAGGATGGTTGAAACAGGGACAAGCCATTCTGAAGACTGGTAGAAACAGACAGGGCTAAGCTGTAGACAAGATTGCCCATATAAAACCATTCAAGAACATTCGGGGCACATAACTCGCATAATTTCCGTGATTTATTTCCCCCTTTGCCTGCTGTGCCTTACGTGCCTGTAGGTGTGCGTCGTTTTGTTTCAGTCTGGGACAGCTTCGTGCCAGAGGCAGCCGAGCACTGGCAAATCCTTAATTCTGATTGGCTGGACTTCCAAGGCCCCCTGTACGTCATACACTACGACGATCTTGTCCGCAGTCTGGGCTCTAGTCTGCGCAGTCTCCTCGACTTCCTGAACGTGACCTTTACACCTGGCGAGCTCCAGTGCGCCGTGAAGCACTCGCAAGGCAAATTCAAGCGGCCAGAGCGAGTTCCAGGCACAGCGAGTTTCCGGAGCCCGTTATTTAAATTTAAACATCGAGAACTCATCGACCAGCGTGCGGCGGCTGTAGCTATGAAGATGTCTCGTAAAATGCATTCTCAGATTGTACGGTGAACGTCGTTGTACTGTCTCACAGTGGCTTGTATGGTGAACGTTGTACTGTCTCGCAGTGGCTTGTACGCTGAACGTTGTACTGTCTCGCAGTGGTTTGTACTCTGTACGTTGTACTGTCTCGCAGTGGCTGCAACACTTGGCACCTTGCTCTTGCTTACAGGCTACGCTGACAACGACTTGGGCTGCACACCTATGAAAAATTCCGTTTTCACGTTTTAAATAGTATACACTGACTGTGCCTATTGCGGGACACTGCTTAGTCGAGTGGTTACAATACAGATGTATTTTTGAGTATCAGGGTCGAACCTCAATGGAAAAAGTGCATGTGTGTGGCACGCGAAATACAGTCACTATGTACGAATTTATGACGGGAAGACCTATGTAGTGGGAGAAAGCTATAGGCGGAGAGTCTGGTGCTGAAGCAGGCATCAAAAGTTTACCGGAAGTAAGCTTGCGGACGTCAATTTCTGTCGCGACGTACGTGCGAGTAAAGTCTGGATCAAAACAACAAATCGAGCTGTGTACAAACACCGGCCACAACCACGTACGCAGGTAACTTTAGAGGGACGTGCTTCCACCTCGCACTATGGGTGGAATAATGTTCTGTTACTAAGTTATGCACTGAAGCAGCCACAGGACTGATGGCCGAATGGAGTATGCACAATGTTTCACCCCAGGATATAATCGTTGTCCACACCTGGATTCGAACCAGCAACATCTACACGCTAGTCCGCAGCTCTACTTACAAGGGAATCCAGGTGCCGCTCGCCCACAGTTTCATCAGGGCTCAGTTTAGCTTGCCTTCTGGGAAGCTGTGGCTGTGCTGGCGTCTTCCGCGCCACCTGGTCCCAGAGGTCCAATCATGTGCACGCGTCCGCGGTGTCCCGACTTCTATGTTCAAGGGAGATTAGTCTGCAAACTGTTGTCTCATGTGAGTGCAGCTAGACTAGGTCAGAGAGTTACGGAAACAGCCATGGGGGCAGTGGTGATTTAGTTTGATTTGATACTTTTCTAGTCGCGCGCGTGTGCGTGTGTGTGTGTGAGAGAGAGATGGGGGAGGGAGGGAGAGGAGTACCCAGAGGTCCCCATGCAATGTAAAGGTGCGGATGAAATGGTAGGATAGTACATGTATGATGGGTATTTCTGTAGTGCAAAGTATTGTAATCGATGTTTGAAGGCTGTTGCGTTCTAGTTAGTGTTACTTCGGCTGATTTCAGCAGTTTTGTTGTCAACTCTATCCCATTTTTACTAACATCTGCTTTATAAGATCTATCTCTGTAACATCCATACTGGTCACTATTTTCGTCTCCTGGTGGCAAACACAAGACCATCAGAATGCGAGTGAAATCAAGCGTGTCGCCAGCAAATCGCTGCCTTGATCTCGACACACATCAGGTGCATGTGCAGCAGCTGGGCGGAGACCTTTAGAACCATTCCAAAAGTCAGCAGCCGGGTACGTGTCGCAGTCAAACCGCAGTAATAAAACAGCACACATTTTTATTTGAGTTTAATTTACAATTTATAGTATTCCTTCACTTTACTTGTTGTGGGCCAACATCGTGAGGGCTGTACCCACCTCCCCTCTCTCGCTGCTTTACACAGATGTGTGCTGTACTGTTAATAGGAGAGTGAGGCTTTCCTTCTTGACAGCGCAAGTAGTTCTTACGTGGTTCATAACTGAGTAGACAATAATTTGGTGGGTTTGAGATCACACACACACGCGCGCGCACGCACGCACACACGCAGTGAGCAGAATTCACACCCATATTGCCAACTGTTGACAAATAGTGTCTGCTCGTCTGCCTCTAGACACGTTAGCATTCCATATACTGGAGGTTCGCTTCATGAATTTTTACCTTCTCTCAAAGACAGCTCGTGCTGTTGATGTCTGTCGCTTCGCTCTCCTCAGTAGATGCACAGAAACTGACGTGGCCAACGATCACGTGATTACTGACGTCACTTGCGTCAGTATATAAAGTCTGCAAGAACCGAATAAACTATTGCCGTCTGATCGTGTCGTGTGCTGTGGAAACCAGGACATCTGTCAAAGTAACCATCATCATCCTTTCTTTCTATTTTTCTTTCTTTCTTTCTTTCTGTTTTGATGACATTGTATACCGTTCATCAATGTCGTCTGCTTGCTGTCTGTTCCCAGTCACCGACTGTAGCATCCGACAGGGATGGTGTTTAACTGCTTGCATACTGGGGTACGCATAGGTTGTCGTTAATGGGGCAAAGGTGCCTACAGATTCCCACTGATAAGAAACACTGAGACTTGCATGTGAAGACATTTCTGAAGACTTTGTTGTGAACAGATGATGAAGCTGCTGACGTGTATTATTACTGTGCTGTTGATGCTGACATGCCAGATGTCGGAAACAAGACGAACAGTAAGTAGAGAACAGTGCAGCGCCTGATCTCTATCCCACTGTTGTCCCTTGTAGAAATAGTTTGTAGATAGTTTCTGTTTGCTACTTAGCAAAGTAATAATGTTCTACAGATTAAATCTACAAGAGTACTGACTGCTGCAAGAATGATGAAGTTTATCGAGGAGAGTGGACGGGAGTGGTCAATGTACGCGTCTTATTAAAACAAAACTTGGCAGTTAACAAATAGGTGCTGTTTGTACTGTCTGCATGCGTAACTACTGGTTGGTTGTTTACTGGTTGGTTGTCTGGAGGCCAACAGCCCCGGGCTGCCTGTATCGATGTGCTCAGAACAAAAACAACACACATGCTTTTGCTGTAACAAAGAGCAGCTGTCAATGACATTTGCCGGAACGTTATATTTGCCGTAACTTTAATTACGCTAATTAGAAAACTAGTGAGCTGTTGCTATGATGACGCTAAGATTTTTGATAAGAAGTAAACATGAAAACAGATCGCAAAGGTTGGTTGTTGGTTGCTTAATGTCCCGCAGCAAACTGGGTGCATACCAGACGGTAGATTGTGAAGAATACACTGCGTGTGGATGATTCAGTGTAGTACGTGCGTGCGTGCGGGGGTGCACTTGTATTAGTGTCATTGACGAGCGAAATGTGTAAACATGTTGCAGTGCATTCCGCAAAGCAAGGTCTGCGGGGAGGGGGGCCGAGTGAGGTGTTGCGAACCTCTGAAGTGTACTCCGGTGGTCAGCGTTGACAACAGTCAGGTGACTTCACTCCAGCTTTGCCTTCCCTCTGCGGACGGCGCTGGAAGTGTCGCTGGCGCTGACAACAACCTCGGTGACAGTCCTGGTGTTGGCGCCGACAATAGCGTTACAGACGACATCAGCAGCGCCGAGGACATCAACAGCAAAAAATGAAGTCACGCGACTGGAAAAAATCGACGACACAGACCTTTTGTCATTGCCTGAATAAAGCCATTATTTGATCAATTCTGACTATGGTGTTGTGGTGCACAGGTGAAAGCTGGATAGTTTGAGAAAGTTAAGGGTATAAGTGGTCCCTGGATGTGTGTGTGTGTGTGTGTGTGTGAGAGAAACACCCCCTGACTCATGGGTCCGGTACCCATTCACAGCTAGGTAAACTGGGGGAAGTGTGATCGGTACACAGGTACTGCACTAGCGCCTGGCGAAAGAGAATCCGCAGACTGGCCCCGCACAGCCGGTCGTGAGGTTGAAATTCCGCCTGAAGAACTGGCAGTCGAGGGACCTTCGTTGTTTGGTGCACGCACCCTGAAAATCACTTTTAAAACAAAAGCCTTAAATTGGTGCAAAATATCAGGCAGGTGGTCAGCGGACGGTGTGACCTTGACCCGCAGCAGTGGTGTTCATTCATGCCGATTCACAACTTCTGTCAACATTCACTTCTTCTACAATGCCCCAAACCTCCCACCCACACAAAAAGGTCCGCTCTGTGAAATGAATATTTCCGATATATGTCTAAGTCAAGTGTGTCAAACGGACTCTTTTCTGTCTCTGAATACGCTGTTCGGCAAACTTGGAACAACCTGTTCGCTCCTTCCATCTGCTAGTCCGCAGCTCTCCCAGCTGAGCTATCCAGGCCCCCCGCTGTCCCGCTTTGCCGGATCGTGTCACGATGAATGGCTAATCCGCCGGGAGGCGTCGCTGTGTGTTTTGGCATCACGAGAACATGCAGTTTGTTCTGATCTTTTGATTCTGTTCCTGCCACACTTCTACATAACAAAAAAGTCCGTACTGATGCTAAGATTTTGGTGTCCTTGACTTTATTGTATCTATAAGCACCGTCAAACTGAAAGGAAAACAAAACGAAAATCAGACTTCTCGTCAAAACACTATTTATGGAAAGGATTATCATTCGGGATAAAGAACTGAGTACTTAACGACAGAGTGCCGATGAAAGAACCATTACCTTTGGAGGGCAGGGGGGCTGGTTAGTGTGACAAGACGAGTTTGAGACATACTCGGTGTTCATTCATGAGCGCACCAATTTTTGAAAACTGAAGTAAGGCGATGTAATTTTATAAACTGTGAACAGACTACAGGTAAAAATGGACTATATTCTGAGTTCTTCTGAATAAATATATTGTACTAATAAAAGGAAAATATATGTAAATCTTCACATAATGAACAAATTCGAACAAAAGGGAAAATATGGACTGGAAAATGACCTCTTTTGAATAATATGTGTATCATGTATCGTGCATCATGTATCGTAGATTATTTATAATCTGTTTCCTTTGCTTCTGACTTGGAGTGAAACACTAAGTATATTGTTCTTGGAATAAGCTTTACCGTAACATGTGGTATCTTCAGCCCTCAAAGTAGATATTTTTGCTAAACTCTTATTCTGTGTTTTGATTCTGTAAGACAGAATAAAACACTGTTTAGATTAAACTTAGAGATATCTCACCTTAGACTTAAGAAGATCTCTCCTTCGGATGCTCTGAGACAGAATGAAACACTGTCTTGAGAAATCTATCAATACACTCCAAGGGTGGCTTGCATGAGCGTTATCTCCTGTTGATACATAGATGTGTACGTAAAATACACAGAGCTAATGTTCCTTACGACCATACTTACGAACGGAATAGTACCTACGAACGCAGCCCAGAGCTGGCTTGCATGGGCGTTGTTAATTCTTGTTAATACGTAACGGTGCACGTAAAATACACAGGGCGAATGGGATTTACAACCGCTCTTATAACCGAAACCGCAGTACTAACGTTCATCCAAGCCAACCCAGGTATCAGAACCACGAGAGCTTTCGTACAAAGATCTTCGTCTGACAAGGAGCTGGATGCACGGCTTTAGGAAAAAGGTGTTTTGTGAGAAGCGGAAAACTGCAGTGCTTGGATGTAAGGTTGTCTTACAAACAATTAAAGCTGTTCCTAACTTGAACGATGTTTTTCAGCTACAAACATTGGCGGTTGCAGCCCTACGTTCCACAGTGCGTGGGCCCGCCTTTTGTAGGAAAAAGTAAGTTGTACGACAGTGGCCAGAAGATTATGTTCACACCAGAATCCTGTCTTTTATTGTTTAAAAAACCTGACAATTTCACACTGTCGTGGTTACCTTTCGTTAACATTATTATTTCCATTAATAGAGAGCTAGAGTCTTGCTAGAGCCAGTCAAGTGCAAGGGTCGATGAAGACCGCGAACACGTCACGTGAACTTTCTTGGACTAAGGTGGGTGGGTGGGTGGTTTGGTGGGTTGGGTAGATAGGCAGGTAGGTATGCAGGTAGGTATGCAGGTTGGTTGGTTGGTTGGTTGGTTGGTTGGTTGGTTGGTTGGTTGGTTGGTTGGCTGGCTGGTTGGTTGGTTGGTTGGTTGGTTGGTTGGTTGGTTGGCTGGTTGGTTAATGTCCAGTCACAAACTGGTTGCATATCAGGACGGTGTTGCTTAGACAAAGTTTACGTGCTGCCACACGTGGGACCACTGTCACAACACGGGCCTCAGTCCCACCCAGTCACATTATACTGACACCGGGCCAACCAATCCTAGTACTGTTCCCTGTAGTGCCAGGCGTCTGGGAGGGCAGCTACTGGATTGACAATTTTTAACTCTTAGGTATGACTCGACCGGAGCTCGAACCACCGACCTCCCACCTCGGAAGCGGTGGCCGTAACCACAAGATCATCGAGGCTCTAATGTTTCTCACTGCTTCCTGTTATGCTTAGTCACGTGATATGAAGTGTATGGGAAACACGTGTCGTTGTCATGTGATATGGAGTGTATGGGAAACACGTGTCGTTGTCATGTGATATGGAGTGTATGGGAAGCACGTGTTGTTGTCATGTGATATGGAGTGTATGGGAAACACGTGTCGTTGTCATGTGATAAGGAGTGTATGGGAAACACGTGTTGTTGTCATGTGATATGGAGTGTATGGGAAACACGTGTCGTTGTCATGTGATATGAAGT
>SMGT01009068.1:63341-73773 GCA_004794575.1 Lanistes nyassanus
TTCGTTTCTTGGTAGTGTAAGACAAACTTGCGGACAGTCTGCGGTGGTGTGACCTGGGATGTAGAAGACATTCACGAAGCATCTCAATATGGCAGCGAGACTGAGCCATAACCACAGATGGCGCCAAGGTCTGGAGTGTGCTGAAGCAGTTAATTTTACAAACACCCACAACGTGACAGCCAGGCGTATTATATTTGATAATATTCGATATTTGTTATATACTTTAAATGTTTATTTAAACAACTTCGCATCAAGATTTTTTTGTTGTTGAATAGATGGTTTTTTCCCCGCTGTGCCATTGCCTTGTTTACTCTCGTTATCATCAGCTATATTTGACATCGTACTGATCTAGCGGTTGTAGTAAACCCTGTAAATGTTCAGCTGGCACCATCGTTCACGCGTCACGCTAGAAGAGACACCACCATTATGACCAAACATAGAGTCTGATCATGTGACTGCCACGCTAGTGTTGAAAGTGATAAAGCAACCCACTCCTGTATTTAAAAAGCAAACACAACCTCGTTTGTCATCTAAAATATAAAATCAACACGGAAGTCACTTTCCCAAACGTACCAAGACTGCGCGAACTGAGTGACTTGCTTGTCTCCGATCGTCAGGTATACTGTAGAAATCCAAAGAATATCTTTAAGGGCAAGACCTTCACTAAAAACGTTCTGACTCGGTGAATAGCCTTCTGATGTTACCTGGTGTAAATTTCATGTCGTCAACATCGTCAATCTGTCTTTCCTTTCTTGAACTTTCTTCTTTGTTCCGAACTTCCTTATTTCTTCTTTCTTTCTTTGTTCCTTTCTTTGATTCTTTCTTTATTTCTTCTGATAAATACATTATTTGTTTAAAATTGTTGATTTTAACCCATCATATTTTCCTCATGCAGTCGATTCTAGATTTCATTATACCTATATTGATGTATATCGTTCATGGAGAAGCTAACTGTTTTGTTAGCTACAGGACTGTGCGTATTGTCATACATCGCTGACATCTACATTAATGTCATATTGTCGTGCACAGGTGAGGGTTACAGCTCTGCTCAGATTGCCTTCCATGGCTCACCCCCGCTGCACTCATATGAAGTTGTGGGCCAGTATTATCGCCCTTGTGACTGTGACGTGGCAGTTGTATGAGGCACAAAGTCAACCCACAGTAAGTGACTAAGTGCACACGTAGCTAGTTAGTCACAATAACTGGTTCAGTCTAGGTTTGCTGTCGCTTGAAGGTGTCGCCTGAGGCTTGTGTGGTCTGTCACTGTCATCCTGGAGAACTGCGCCTGGTCCAACTGCCTGCAGCGCTGGCAGTATAAGGGGGTGCAGAATATCATTCCTGGAGGCCATGCCAGTGAGGTTGCCTTGCACGCGATGCAGGAGTGTTCTGTAGGCCATGTCCGTCTCTCCCCAAACCATGATGGACCCGCCACCTAACGGTTCACTCTCCGTCACAGTGGCATCGTGATAATGCTGACACATTGGCCTCCAGACGTGAATTCTGCCATCGTCAAACGATGTGGCAAAGCAAAGAGAACTCTGGCCCACTGCTGACGTGTCCCTACCAGATGACCCCGGGCCCAGACCACCCAAGAAGCGCCATCAGGCGGCTTCAGGACAGGTCGCACTGCGGGACTCCCTCAACGCAGGGTAGCGTCACACCCGGTTCCAATCGTTTTTCACCTGTTCAATTTTGTTTTGTCACCTGCACGGTTTTGATTTGCACTCATTGTCTGGCATTTTGGGTGCATGTCTGTCTGCCCCCTGTAGTGTGCACGAACACACCAGCACTGATTTCCACGCTCGCTGACGTCTTGTTGCGGCAGGAAACAAGGTGCATCGACATGCACGGGGTGGATGTTGTGTTCTTGAAAATTACATAGGTCCGCGAGCTGTCTGGCAAAGTGCAGCTGGTCTTTCAAAGTTTTTGAGCTGTAGGGTAAAAAAGGTGACTTTACCTACCTTAGAGACCCAACAAGTGCAAATTACGTTCAAATTATGTAATGATACTAAATCTCATTGTGATTTAAAAAATTTGCTGACAACTAACAATTTGCTCTTTGTGGCCTGGAATCAACCTAAATAATCTTTTTTGTAGCTAGAATGTACTTTACAATTGAAATACCCCGTTACATAGACATTACAAGGAACAAAAATAGCTATGTGTTTAAAATTGGTTGTCTGTTGCAAAACTTTCAAAGCGTCTGCAAAATGTAAACAAAAATGTACCTTGGTTTAAAAAATTGTAAAAATTGTGTTGAAGATTATGTCAAACATTTTCAACTAGAATATTTATTTGAACTCAATCCTGCATGATAATGTGATATAAAAAATTAAAGGCTTGATGTCCACCACTTTCTTGTCAGTCGTGTTACAGACGTAGGCCCGATTGTGGCAAAAATAATGAACACAGCCTTTATTTCCAGCACAAGTGAGGGAATAATAATTTTTCTCAAGCGATTTCTGACAGTTCTGTCAGTGGTGTTACCGACAGTCGTGTTACTGTCAGTAGTGTTACCGACAATCGTGTTACTGTCAGAAGTGTTACTGTCAGTCGTGTTACTGTTATTCGTGTTACTATCAGTAGTGTTACTGTCAGTCGTGTTACTATCAGTCGTGTTACTGTCAGTAGTGTTACTGTCAGTGGTGTTACCGACAGTCGTGTTACTGTCAGTAGTGTTACTGTCAGTCTTGTTACTGTCAATAGTGTTACTGTCAGTCTTGTTACTTTCAGTAGTGTTACTGTCAGTCTTGTTACTGTCAGTAGTGTTACTGTCAGTCTTGTTACTGTCAGTAGTGTTACTGTCAGTCTTGTTACTGTCAGTAGTGTTACTGACAGTCGTGTTACCGTCAGTAGTGTTACTGTCAGTAGTGTTACCGACAGTCGTGTTACCGTCAGTAGTGTTACTGTCCATATAGTTCCACCTACGACATAAAGTAAAGTAAAACCACTGACATTTTTTGCTTCCTTATCATGTAATCTGTTTTATAGGGTTGGATGGGTATATAACTGACATCTTTGATAACAGCGAGTTACTGGCAATCTGCGAGACTGTGAAGATGTTTGTTTAATAGTCTTCTATTATTATCCGATAGCTCGAACCTGCTCTGTATGCTGTGTATTGCCTGAAAGAAAGAAACTTGAGTAAAGACCTTGGAACCAACAGCTGGCCATATGCTCTGTTTTGAATGCTTTTGGTACTTATTCAGAAGATAATGCACCTGAATCTCATCTAAGACAAAAAGCAATTCAAGAAATATATGAAAGGAAAGTTAAGATCACAAAACCTGGGGCATACAAGTACACGTGGCAGGCGTATAGTTTTCCCCTCATTATACAGATGTCAGTTTGCGCGTGTTGTACCCACAGCTGGGAAATCCAGTTGTTGGGAAAGATTTCCACAAGCTCGTCGTACCCAGAGCTGGCGCTGAAAAAAAGACAGAAGACTCACTTATCATCATGTGGAAAACAACAAAGAATGATATGACAACTGTACATTGGGTTCCGAACCACTTTGTGCCAGCGGCGCCCAGTGCCATCATCCCGAACACAGATCAC
Source organism: Lanistes nyassanus (assembly GCA_004794575.1). NCBI lineage: Eukaryota > Metazoa > Mollusca > Gastropoda > Architaenioglossa > Ampullariidae > Lanistes > Lanistes nyassanus. The sequence continues at coordinate 66,900 of SMGT01009068.1, forward strand.
TCTGATGCTCGGGCACGAAAAGCGTCACCAGAGTTACCACAGATGGAACGCGGTGAACCCAGACGCACAAGAGAAGTAGGCCAACAACAGCGACAGGTCTGATGTAAAAGCTGAGAAATCTAAAGCCACTGGAAGTAAACCAGATTCTAACCCTTCGCAGACTGCACTCACTGATGTGGCTGCCCCAGAGGAGTGCTTAGGACAACGACAGAAGCCTTTATATGTCCCGAATTTATGTTGAAGACATGGATCCTGGGGAGGTTTATTTCAATTGCACGCATGCAGTGGGGAGAAAAAAGAACCTTTTCTTTTGGCCAAAGCAGTTGAAGGATTTGCTGTGGTATGACAATAACAGCAGTGTGGCGACAGCCAGTCGGAGTTCATTTTCCAGTCCATGTTTTTCCGTTTGTTCGAATTTGTTCATTACGTGATTATTGACGCATATTTCCCTTTTATTAGTACAAAATATAGTTATTCAGAAGAACTCAGAATATAGTCCATTTTTACCTGTAATCTGTTCACAGTTTATAAAATTACATCGCCTTACTTCAGTTTTCAAAAATGGGCGCGCTCATGAATGAACACCGATCGAATATGTCTCAAACTCGTCTTGTCACACTAACCAGCCCCCACGCCCTCCAAAGGTAATGGTTCTTTCATCGGCACTCTGTCGTTAAGTACTCAGTTCTTTATCCCGAATGATAATCCTTTCCATAAGTAGTGTTTTGACGAGAAGTCTGAGTTTCGTTTTGTTTTCCTTTCAGTTTTGACGGCGCTTATAGATACAATAAAGTCAAGGACACCAAAATCTTAGCATCAGCATGGACTAAATTTCTGTCATAATTTAGTTCCAGCATACCTGTTGCTACTGATCCTTTGCTTGAATTAAAATGGGCTGCCAATGGTTTCAGATGTTTTTTAGATTTTTTATCATTATTTTCTTTGCGTTTTAGGTGATAGAAGCAACTGGCACAGAAGTTGTCATGTGATGCCAGTCGTGTTACTCAATCCTCTTCTTGGAGATGAAATTTCCAGCGAGTACTGACAAATACTCTTATGTGCAAAAAATACCATCATTATTCTATATTTTCCAAAATTCTCAAGAATATTCAAACCCAAATGTTTTATTCTTTCTTTGCTTTTTCAGGTCGTAGTAACATGACTGACAAAGATTGTCAGTGACGTTTCTGATGCCAACTGTGTTAGTCGTGTTACGCTATTTTAATTGCTATACCTCTTGAAAATGCTGTACTCTGAACAAATTGTCACAAATTTGAAAATCTGCTTTGATTTTTGAAAGAACTTATGTCTCCTGGGTAACAAAGTTTTGTAACTTTTGTTCAGCTACTTTGTTAAAATTTGGTGTCTTGAATCTTCATACCTAAATGCACATGTTTGCTACCCAGGCATGTTTTGTTTGCTTTTATGAATATTTTAGGGGAAAATGCTCTTCTGATTTAGTTTGTAAAAGGACATCATCTTTGTGTTGTAATGAAAGTAAACGAAATCAGTTTCCATATTATTTTGTTTAGAACTGTATCAAGGTAAGTAACACGACTGATATTTGACACAATTAATGTTTTAATTGTTTTCCTCGTCTTCCATGTCTGTGTTCATGCTCCTGTGGCGCTAGAGCTTTAAACAATAATTATGTTCCAGTGCTTGGGGGCCGCTGTAACGTGCGTCGGAAGCGGACAGCCGTCATGTTGTGGGCCTCTAGAGTGTGCTGTCGTGCAATACACGGACGGCGGGAAACAAAACACCACGAGGTTCTGTGACTACAAACGCGACGCGCAAGGGCGCGCAATTGTCTTGAGTACGTTGTTCACTTTTTTCAGATCAGGTTCCCTGTGGCTTGTTGAGGTGGGTGTTTTACTTAGTACTTGCGTTGACAATGACTGAGGGACTTCAGCAGTGACAGGAACAGCATATCGCGTCCAAGTTGTTGCATACCTAATGTTTTCTAGAAAGCACTCCTGTGTCTGTGTATTCATGAAGCTTGGCTACCGTTTTAGGCATACTACTTCCAGAAGCAAAGGATAGTGTCTGAGGACTGTCTTGTGTTGAGCAGACTGCACTAAAATATGGTTAAAGACAGACAAAATATGTTCCAAGTGATACTAAATAGTAAATATTATTTTTATCACTTGTGATAAACTCTGCTGAGTTGACGTTACGAAGATGAAGAGGTGAATCACATCATTGATAAATTAAAAGCTAGAATGCTATTTTTACAAATAATAGTAAGTATACGTGCGTGCGTGCATGCGTGCGTGCGTGTGTGTGTGTGTGTGAAGGATAAGGCTTGGGTAAGATGCGTGCTTACCACGTTAATTGTGGGTGACCTTGTTAAGTGCCCACTAGAGACCTATCCACCACGATAGAGCACTTTATCCCAGCCAATAAATCTCTACGCGGTGTTTCGTCCCGTCTGTCCCGCTGACACACTTCAAATACCGTCCCAGGTCAAAGAAAGACAAGATTCCACTGCAGTAAAGCTTCTCTAACATATAAAGCCGAATGTTTGTTTGCTTGTTATATAATTCCGCAATCCTGAACCGATCCACACCAAATTCGCCACGCGGATTCCTTTCCACCCACCGTCACAGGCCATATTTCCACCTTGTACCTAGACCTAAACAAAAATGAAATAATAAATATGACGACGCCCTTAACGTGCAATGTACACATAGATCAGCGTGCAAGGGAGATCACCACATAGTCCTTTCCCTTTCGTACAAAGAGTACTTTCCCTTGCATCGCTTGACAACAGGGAGACGGCAGGCAAGGGAAGGGGTACGGGTTGGGGAGGGGGTAGTAAAAGGGTATGGGTGGTGGTTACAGAAGGGGTAGAGGTGAGCGGGGTAAGAAAAACCCGGCCAGCGCTGGGTCCCGTGGCTAGTCCACTATATTACTGAGGGAAGAATATTCTAGATGTTAGAAATATCTAAATCAAAAATCAAAATGGGAATTAACCAGCTAAAAACAGCAAATAAGCTACAGGACAGAGGATACCAGTAAAACACTAAAAATAAAATCAGACTATATCAAAGTAAACCAATATAACACATAGCACCTTAGCGGTAGAGATAAAAAGAATGTAGGAATGCAGCGGCGGTAGGTCTGACCAGTGAAAACTCCACCACTCCAGCTACTCAAGCCATCATCAGTGCGCCAGGAGAGAGGCCAGCCAGCGGGACCACACATAGCCTCCACCAGTCCAGGGCACCAAACCGCAGACCCCTTCCCTTTCCCCTCACCTATCCCCCCTCCCATCAGTGCGATATCACCGCGAGGTGGAAGCACTTTCCCTCCCAAAACAACAACAACAACAACAACAAATCCAGAAGACAGTCACGGATGTTCGTTTTAATACTAGAGGGCTTCAGTAATACTTCTAACTTCATCCCTTTGGGCAGAATATCAAATCTGTCTGACGAATGAATCTCCAAACAAAACCGGAGTTAAAATAAGTATTTTTCTTGACAATTATATTTCGCAAATCGCAGGATCCGTTAATAAGAGAATCACGTTCTTCCATGATTGTTTGACACAAATATAGATTTAACTGGAACCTAATGACTCAACAACGGTTACCCTGCCAAACCCATGGTTTGTCGCTTGACTTGCATCAATCAAAACGATTTCACAAGAGTCGATATAACGTGAATTGACCAAGGCAAATCACTACATCTAGTCCTCTTCCGCCTTTAGACATTAACCATCGTTCATTTCACAAGTCCCGAGAAACATGCGGAGAGACAATTCTTCAATGCTGAACAAAGTAATTCAATAGAATCCTTCTTCCGAGAGTACACTGTCAGAGGTACAATACCTGGATTTCCCCTGACATAGACACAAGTGGCGGGAAAAGCAAGGCTGAAGACATATAGGGGCTTACGCAAAATTGGCGTGAATGTAAGAAACAAGTCATGTACGCGCGTATTCGCGTTAACTGTGCAAGGAAAGCAGATTCGAAATAATGTCTTTGGAAAAAGAAATGTTTGATTGTCTAGTGCATGTGAAAGAATGATGTTCAACTTGCAAACAGTACAGATTTCGATTTACAGGGCTGGTGCTGTTCGCTTGAAGGCGAGATGCAACAGTGTTCCCATTAAATCCGAGCATGAATGGCAATGTTGCAAAATGTTGCTAACCTCTTGTCAAGGAAATGGTCAATGAATCGGCGTTTCCGTGACAGTGTGTGTTTGCGTGCGTGCGTGCGTGCGTGTGTGCGTTCGTGTGTGTTTGCGTGCGTGCGTGTGTGTTTGGGTGCGTGTGTTTGCGTTTGTGTGTGTGCGTGCGTGCGTGGTGGTAGCAAATGCATAGATGCATACTGTTTTTGTTGCTAGCTGTATAAAATGATTGTTTCAGCACCCACCAACTCGACCTCCACGCGAACAGGAAGAGCAATTGTCAGGCCGTGAATCGCCGCCCGTATGTCCCGCACAGGTTCCGCTGACCAGACAACAAAGCTTTCCGATTACAGCCGCACTACGCAGACGCTCGCGAGCCGGAAAACTTCGCTCTGAGTGATTTAACAGAAGCTGTAATCTTTTATGTCTTGCCAATAAATCTATCGCTCTGTCAGACTTGTTTGAAACTGTTTGGATGGGTAGGTTTTACATGTTGAGTTCTCGCTGAGGAAAGTCAGAAACTTAAAGTGAATTTAAACATATTAGAGTTGCTTCATTGTGAAATGAATTACCTGGCACCGTTGAAGGCGTACAAATTTAGATTTCAAATACTTTTATGGGAAAAAACCTCACCTCAATGTCACACACCACTCGGGCACCTACCCCACTCTCGCCAAGGGCGTATGGGCGTTGTCACACACCACTCGGGCACCTACCCCACTCTCGCCAAGGGCGTATGGGCGTTGTCACACACCACTCGGGCACCTACCCTACCCTCACCAAGCGACCAAGGGCGTATGGGCGTGTTCTTCTTGCGCAGGACTCCGCACAAACACAAGACAACGAGACGGCCTTATTTATTACACTACACGCTCGCACTCGCTCTCTGATACTCCTGCATTTATTACGTTTTCTATCCTCACACATCTTTCATCTAAACAATCTAAATCAGTTAATCTCCTAACCTCACTGGTCTAACAACGTACTATTCACTAGGTTTTCAAAGGTTCTCACTGTCCTACCGTCTCGAGTGATTTCCCACAAAATGATGTTTAAACTTGTCAAAGTATTTATCTACAAGAGATTTCAGAGTCTCACACAGACTTATTATTAATAAACCACAAGGATACCAAGTATTTGCCACATATACTATTCGTCGTAATTCAGAAATGATATCAAAGTTTCGTCACACAAGCCTACTGTTCACCGTGATTCACAAAAGATATCAAAATATCGTCACATAGACTTAATGTTCAACATAATCAAAGTTGCGTCACACAGACTTAATGTGGGGGGTTGCGTCACTGCTTGAGAGGCGCTGACTGGCCTCGGAACAAACAAAACAAAAACCCTACGAGCACGCATTACTATAGTACCATACTTTCACAAAATACACATGGTTACAAAAATAGAGGAAAAACTCCCATGGAGTATTTGGCCTACCTCCGGTCTGGGCAGAGGGTTTGTACACAAAAATCGGCTGCACTCTCAGCCTTCCAGCGCCGATGAAGGGCGTCTGGGCACTCGCAGAAAAGTCTGTCGGTCACAGTCCCTTCAGGTCGTCGGCACCACTCTCTGAGCGTCAATCGTCCTCTGTCACGTTTTGGGGTCTGGTGGGTCAAGGAGATTACACCATAGATTCTAGGTGGGACCCATCCACGACCCTCCGGCCCTAATTAAGGTCCATTATCCCTTTGTTCAGGCCGCCATCTTGCCGCTCACGTCATCACCAGCCCAGGTTAGGTTCCTGTTCACACTTCTGATCAGGGGTGCTGGCTCTAGAAGCAAGGGGCAAGGTGTTACCCTGAGGCACAGCTGGGGTGGGACCATAGCTCCAGAGCAGGTGTCAGGCAGGCCAGGTGTGGGTTAGTTGGACAGGGGAGGATTACGCATCAGGAGGAAGCTGCTGACGCTTAGTATCGAGCACCAGGGGCTTTGATGTAGCCGAGATGGGTAACCGGCCAGGAAGGGGAGGGGTTAGCTATGTCCACTCGAAGTGTCCACTTAGGGGCGTGTTCTTGTCGTTGACACGGGGTGTGGCTTCTGCTGTCTCTGGCCTGATTGGTTGATATATGAAACCGTCTTGATGACCACGTGTATGTGAATGAAAGAATATATGAACGAAAGTTTAGAATAAAAGGACTGGTTTACAAAGTAAAATTATCTTCCGCCCGAATCTCCTGAGTGGAGAGCATCTTCCGCCCAAATCTCCTGTTAGAGAACATCTTCCGCTACTGTTGAAGGATGGGTTTGGATTTCTTAGGCTACTCAGTGATTAGGTGACGATAAGCTGTTAATCTCTGAGGTCAAGGACAGACATCGCCGCAAGCACAACAGCGACATGCTGGGTGAGAAGTAGGTGACAGACAAGTACAACTGGTGACCAACATCCAAGTCTGAACTTCGCGTACAGGAGCACCTTATTCCTAGTAATCTAAAGGTACAGGAGCACCTTATTCCTAGTGATCTAAAGGTACAGGAGCACCTTATTCCTAGTGATCTAAAGGTTCAGGAGCACCTTATTCCTAGTGATCTAAAGGTACAGGAGCACCTTATTCCTAGTAATCTAAAGGTTCAGGAGCACCTTATTCCTAGTGATCTAAAGGTACAGGAGCACCTTATTCCTAGTGATCTAAAGGTACAGGAGCACCTTATTCCTAGTGATCTAAAGGTTCAGGAGCACCTTATTCCTAGTGATCTAAAGGTTCAGGAGCACCTTATTCCTAGTGTCACGTGTT
>SMGT01009068.1:98086-109842 GCA_004794575.1 Lanistes nyassanus
GAAAGTTTTCTTAGTCTGCAGGAAGACAGGTAAACAGTGTTTCACACATTTAAAGATTTTTCTCAGAAGGGCTTGATTTGTACTGTTATTTTTCAAAAATTTGAATGAGAATTTTGTGAAATTGTATGCCACGTAATTTACGTAATGGAAAGAACTGTTTAAAAAACTGAATGAAATCTGATATCACAGACTGGGCAGACAGCACAGGCCGATTCGATGAACTATGCTCATCATAAATTTAACTTTGTGTTTACTTGAATAATTAGCCAGCATGACGAACTACACTGTACAATGATTCGAAGAGCTATTGTTATCAAAAAGTTACATCTGTTTATTTGAAAAATTAGCCTGCATGACAGCATACAACAACTTCACGAGGTATATTGATCATAAATGTATCTTTGTGTTTATTTGATTACCCTGCATGACAACATACAATGATTCGATGAGCGATATTCAAGAAAGAATAAATTCATCATAAATATCTGTCTGTGTTTATTTGAATCATTGGCCTGTTGTCCTTGCTCCATCTGTAAGTTCCTTCTTATCTGCAGGTGTGAAGACTTAGTGATGCTGGTTGAATACAACACGGTGTGTGTAACCAGCGGGTGTTAAAGGCAGCTATCAATCATCTAGCAATCATCATAAATGAGCTTCAATGCAATAGTTGTGCCAAGGAACTCCTTGATAATCTCGTTCAGTCAGCTAGTTGTGCTAATGCACTCCTTGATAATCTGGTTTTCAACTAGTTTTGCTAAGGTAGTCTTTGATAATCTCGTTTAGTTGACAACCAAACACTGAAGACAACTCAAAACTGTTACGAAACACAAATTTCCAGTGGACAACAAATCGTGACAAAATTAAAAGCTACACAGATGTGTTTCCTTCTAGAAAAGGCTGACAGCACGTTCCAAATGTGAATGGGTCTTTTTTTTCTTCTACCAACACGAGATCTCTTTTGTCTGTTAGAGGCGTCTGGTCGGGTTTGATATGCGATTGTTTTATGATGTGTTGGCTTACACACACAAAGGTCGTATCAAAACATAAAGCAAATGCACTGAGCATTGTTACCACATGCTGTTCGCATATCATCCACATACAAACTATAATGGTTAATATCTAGGCGTCAATATTCACGTACAGCACTAATTTATTGGCATAAATATTTTTGTAAATTAACCTGTGAACATTGCCAACGGTACATGTTCACTCATGATACTTTCCCTTTGTATATATTGTGATCCATACAAAAAATGTTACCTTTACTATGAACACGTGCAAAAGATATACATCTCTTTCTAGTTTCTGCATGTGCACACACACTTACACATGCACGCATCCACACAAATTTCCACCACCACCACCACATGAATGGGCCAACCACAAACTGCTCCATCTGTTAATGCAATATGCAAATAAGCCACCAAACTTGAATCCAAGTCTCTCTGTATCTAGACCTGTTGCACTTGCTGTGTCTCTGTAACTGTCAAAAGACCAAACTTTAACCTTTAGCTGTCATGGAAGTTTTTCTCTTTTTTTTGGGGGGGTGGGGTGGGGTTCGATGAAAACAGAACAGCAAATAAGGTGAAGATCCTTTCTTCTCTACATCTCCAAGATGGCGCATCCAGCAGGACTGTAAGGATCATTCCAGCATCCCACAGACTGCCTGCCATCTCCTCAAGTACGCTGCCAGTCGGCAAGCTGGTCGTTAGAAGCCACCACTGCTCACTTTACAACGGATGTCCACCTGCGCTGGTCTTTTTGTAGGCACTTGCTGGGAAGATTCACCTGCAGTCTTCTGCCTGGGCAGACAGAGTAACGTCAGCATCCCCCTCAGCATCACCACCATCACCAGTGGTGCATCAACTACCTGTTGGCCTCACTACCTCACAGAAACAGCCTTCCCCTCCCCCAGCCACCTCCCCACTTGTGTCATTATTTATCTGCCTTCTGTCACCATCTATCTCACTACCTCACAGAAACCGGCCACTTGGTCTGACGACAGAACACGGCACTATTTTCGACAGTGTTGTAGCGGATGGAGAACCCAGGGAAGGGTCACCACGAGCACCCTGAAAGCGACGTAACATTACTGGCCCAAAATAGTTGAAGAGTCACAGCACCACACAGTCGTCCATCACTTCAGACGCCGGCGCGGGTTTGATTGTCTAAATACTTTATTAGGCAGCGTGGCTTCTCAGGGCGTGACGGCTAACAGTTTATATATCTCCCTCTCTTCTATCTGTCTCGGTATCCATCTCCTACCTCCATCTGATGGTCTCCCCTTCCACTGGTCCTACCAAGGCTTATATCAACTGTGGCCGGGGCCATGTCTCAAGCCACTTCGAGGGTCGTGATTCTCACTTCCGCTTAGCTAGTTAAGTGATGGCTGCATCTCGCAAGCGGCTCGCATTCCAGCCAGAAATCGAAGAAAAAAATATCAAAAAGGTGGTGGTGGTGACACCTGCTCAGTTATCGGGTGTAAAAACAACAGAAGAGTTTTACATCGGTGGCGTCTTACGCAATGTGTGGTGCACAAACCACTTCTGCACGGCGAGTGCCCCTGTGAACCCCCTTTCCAGCTGTATTCTCCTGCAAGTGACCAGGATCGGAAAGACTGGCTTGCGGCACTAAACTTGAAATTTCCACCAAAGAAGGTTTTTGTTTGCTCTTTCCATTTTACGGATAAAAGGCCCACCGTCCAAAATTCAACACCGCAGTTGTATCTTGGATATGTCAAATTGGGAAGAAAACCAACGAGACAACGTACACCTGTCCCTGACTTTGAAGTCGTCCAAAACAAAAAAGTAAGTCTATTTATTTCCTAAGACTTAGAAATTTATGTTCCTGTATAATGACAATTGACCTGTTTTCTTAAAGTTAATACTTATCATGCTACAGTTAATATGCACTTGTCTGTGTTGGCACCTATAAAGCACAACCTACAAAACGATATTGTGCTTCCTTGCAAGCTTATGCTATCAAATGGACTTTTCTGGAATCATAAATTAAATTTTGAGTTTACCATAGGTCAATTTATCAAAACATACATTTATTCCATTAGTACAATCTGCTATCCTGTTAGTACTTTTCCATTATTTTACTGAAGAAAGAAGTGCTGGTTACACATAAATATGTACTACATTTGTGGTATTGGTTTTATAGCAATGCATGTGCTTTTGCATCTGAGTGTTTGTTGTTATTAATTATAATCCTTAATATGTTTAATTGTAAAGACATAAAAATTGGATGTTTCATTTTAAGGTTACTGTTAATGTGTTATTTTGCAGAAAATGAGGTAGTACTGACTTCAGCCCCTAACCCTCAACCTGGTCCTGAGCTGCAATTTGAGGTTCATGAGCCTGGGCTTATGCCTGACAGCTGCTCACAAGATCAATCCTGTAAGGAGCATGTTTAAACCTGACAAAGACAAGGGAATGTGGTATCCCCTCTCTACTTGCCATTTTGAATCTAATAATGATTTTAACACTGTATACAATAATTTCACTTTTCAGAGCACAGCATCATAACAAAAAAAGAAGAAGAAGCACACACAAACACATTTTCATACATTCTGTGTAATTCTAATGTGTGCAGATACATCCACCCAGTCTTCTTCCAGACAATGAGTTCCAGCAAGTGAACAAACGGAAGTACAGAATAACAACACATCAGCCAACTGCAGCCTCCAGGTGATGGATGGGACGACCACTAGCCTGGACAAAGCAATTCAGTGGACAGACCCTAGTCTTCAGAGACATGATTACTGCAAGAGACTTCTGCTAGCAGCTTCAGTTGAAAGCAAAAGTGCACAGCAACCAGAATCTGTGCAAGCAAGTGTAGTAGAAAATTGTGCCACATGCCAAGCTGTGCAGAAGCAAACCATCACAGAAATAACTATTCGAACAGACAGTGACGCAAAACTCTATGTTGGAGTTTCAAAAGTGCAATCCATGCGTCCTTTTGCAAAGAAAAAATGGGTTATGCCAGTAGAGGACCAAATTTTGATGGTGCTTTTAAAAATGAAGTTGAACCTTATGCTGGGGGACCTTTCAAGACGATTTCATGTTTCAGTCAGCACCTGCAGCAAGACGATTTCATTTTGGAACAACAAACTGGCTGAGCACCTTTCACATCTTATCACTTGGCTGCCTAGGGAAACCATAAGAGGAACCATGCCTACTTGGTTTAAGAAGTGGCATCCAAGGACAACCTGTATTTTGGATTGTGCAGAATCCATGCTGCAGAACCCAAGTAATCTGAAGTCGAGAGGAGAATCCTACAGCCACTATAAAGCCCATAACACAGTAAAATATTTGGTGGCTGTCGCCCCAAGTGGATTCATAATGTTTATATCTAGGGCATATGGAGGAAGATGCAGTGATAAATTCATTGTTAGAGATTGTGGGATCCTGCAAAGGCTGTTGCCTAATGACGAAGTGATGGCTGATAGAGGATTTACCATAAGTGATCTTTTGTTTCCCCTGCGTGTAAAATTAAACATTCCAGCATTCACACAAGGCAAACGGTTGACTGAAGAAGAAGTAACCAGAACAAGAAGAATTGCAAACGTCCGTTTTCATGTGGAACGCGCAATCAGGAGACTCAAAGTTTTTAAAATTCTAAGAGACGCTGTCCCAATTTAAATGACTAAACAAATGGACAAAATCTTGCGCATCTGTGCTGCTCTGGTCAACCTCGGCCCTGAACTTGTCCGTTCAAGCAACAAGTGATTAAAGAATGGTGTTTCACATTATTCTTACTGATCATTACCAACCAGCATTTATGCCATAACAGGAGACCTTTCATTACAACTTTCCTCTCTTATGGTAAATCCCATATCAACCATCACTTCATTATAATCAAACAAGAACAAATGAGGACAGAGCGCTATAAAATCGTCAAATGACAACCCCAACAAAGTACTGGCAGCGCTAGACACAACCGTATGCTGACGTATGCAATCAGGGGAGCCTACCGTACCCATACACGTAGCAAAGAGAGAGTCGAAAGTAAGGAACGTGGCAGATCTTCAGAAAAAGATCTGCCATCCCTTTCTTTTAAACGACCCTAGTTCCTTACGTTCCTTACTTTCGACTCTCTCTTTGCTACGTGTATGGGTACGGTAGGCTCCCCTGATTGCATACGTCAGCATACGGTTGTGTCTAGCGCTGCCAGTACTTTGTTGGGGTTGTCATCACTTCATTATTAGGCAACACTGTGTAGGTTGATTGTAATTTGTATTACACACTGTGTTCATGGGTGGAGGTATTGCAGGTTTTGTTTAGAGGCTTGTGCAAAGTTTGTTATACCAAGTTATGAAAAAAGGAAGCACTGAACATGCGAAAGAAAGCCACCATACATGTATGCACAAGCACTTGTGGAAACTGTCATGTCCTTATACCTGTTTCACTATTATAGTGTTATTTCTGAGTATGAAAAATGGGTCGATATAGGGGTAGTCTTTACGTTGATGGCAGATGCTGTTTGCGTCGCTGCAATTCCTGAAAACAGGATCATACTATGTATCAACTGCAATACTGTAACGCTAGTGTATGTTCATTTGTGTCTGCTAAAATACTTGCACACCAATATAAAAAGGCTGCAAAGGTATTTTCCTTAATCAGAGAAATTAATGCGCAGTGTAACTGTTTTAATTTAACTATGCCTAGTTTGGAAGAGAAGGAAACATGTTTGAACTTTGTCTTCTCTGTTTTGTTGTCATTTTCCTATCCTTTTGAATTATTTTTGTAATTTTCTTTTATAATTATATTTGATGCCAAAACCTAGTGATGGTCATATAGAAAGTTTCCTCAGGCCTGCAGTAGATTTTCATTTGAGGAGATATTGTAAGCTGCATGCATGCTCATTATCAACCCCCCCCCCCCCCACTCTCGTCCCACACAAAAACCAGGGGAGGTCGTGGATTTGCACATCCTTGCACACCGTGTACTCACAACACAACGCGGTGCAATTTTTAAAACGAGGCCTGCCAGGTTTTAATGCTATACATTAGCAACACTTGATTACTGGTGCTGAGCACACTACTACTTTATCCAAACCACTGTAGCACAAGATATGACAATTTTCCTAAAAAACTTTCGCACGAATACAAAAGGCTCAAAATCCAAACAGTAATAACCCCTGCACATGTATACTCCCACACCTTGTTGGTATTTCTCAGGTTAATCCCAAACAACAGGAGAATTCTCGTTCCAAAATTCCTGGCATACAAATATCTTTATAAACCCGATCTCGCTAAACAAATACAAACTCACTACTTACATCTCCTTCGTTAATCAATTTACTGCACAACAAAATGTCGATATGTTCTACCTCTTGACACATTTCCTCATACTAATGAGCATCAAAAGAAACACCTGAACAAAAGTAATAATACAGTTTCATCACAACACAAGGTCTCACAATAATAAATGTCCACCACGTCAACCTTCACAATAACACAAGTACTTTCTCCTCACCACTACTGTCTTCGTCACTACCAACTATCTCGATCTCTTACTAGCGTCTGTTTCTGGTGTCAATATTCTGACTGTGCATTAAAAAACACATGGTTCCTCTTGCAAACTCTGGACTACCCACACATTATAGCACAGTAACTTTTAGACAGACGTAGCCTGCCTTCTGTCCACAAGTCGTGGCAGCATAGAAGTGAAATAAAACTGCCTTAATCTTTTCAGCACTTGCAACACATACACCATGTTGTACTCAACATCAACCAAGACATGCCCTTTTTCAGACCACACAAACAACATGCATTTCTTCAAGCCAGTGCAGAACATAGTAAGCTGTACCTGCATATAATAGCCTCTTTTACCTCTCTCTTTCAGCACTGCCTTACCGTCAATGACTTTCACATCACACTTGGTCAGATTTTCTTCTAAGTGTTCGCCTTCAGACACCAAAGGGCATTTTATTTCAATTAAAACATTGTCATGGGTAATTCCACCAGGACTTGCTGACAGCCAGGGCTCCTCTAAACTGACAACCGTGCCTTTCAGTTCTATTCTATAACCCATGTCTCTCCAGGTCTGCAGCGCTCGAGGCTCGTTTTCTCTGCCATGACTTGTAGCAGATTTCCCTCTGAATCTGGAATACACATGACCACGAATAAATCTTTCAGGAGCTGCCCGGAAAGGTACCTTGGAGGCTGTGCTGGCAGTTATTCTTAACTTTCTGGCATCATGCCAAGCTTCACAAGTGCTCTGGGCAACTGTGTGAGTGTTTAAGACTGACTGCTTGGTTTAAGACTGATTTAGTGAGACATACCCGATGTAAAATTCGTGACATGGCTCACAAGTCAATTTATCAGAATGCTCAGAGTGACAGGGTGTAGGAACTGGCACAGAAGCATCCACTGGTTTATAAGTGTATGCTCTGTTGAGCATTGTTCCAGAAATTCTGAAAAGTCTGCTCACAGAGCACTGGTCTGCACTGGCAACAAACTCGCCTTGTGACAAAAAACATGGCTGTTCTGCTAACTCAGTGTCTCCAGCCGCACATGCTGAGATTGCAGGCAAATTGTCAATGGACATACCTAGTCGCATGCACTTAAATAGAATGTCTTTAAGCCTTCGCTGCTGTAAGTTCTTCGAAGTGCCCTGATATTTATGAAAGTCAAAAATATTAGGCTCTAGACCAAAATATTAGAAGTTGTGACATACTTGTGATAGCACATGCAGCTGTTATATGTTGTTGACAATATATAAACAGAGCTACTAAAATTCTTGGCTGCACATTATACTGTGAAATTTTGTAATATGTTGTTTTTTAGGCATGCTTTTTATTATTGCTCTTTTTCTTGATATCATCGATGAATGCATGTGGCAGTCCCTGAAGCTGGAAATGGCAATTTCACAACAATAAACATCAAGAAATAATTTCATAGACTAACAAAAGCATTTACATAATTTTTGCTCGCATGAAGCAGGTTCCTCTGGGAAATTGTCGGATGTTTTTACACTCCACATATTATCTTATTAGTGCTTGTACATTAATGTCCCGCAGCAAACTACATGCATATCAAGACGACCTAATCACATTATACTGATACTGGGCCGACTAGTCCTATTATTGTTTCCTATAGTGCCAGGCACCTGACAGGGCAGCTATTAGACAAGATTGCCAAATTTAAAGTCTTAGGTTTGACTCAGCCGGGGTGTGAACCACCGAACTCCTGCCTCGGAAGCAGATGCCTTAAAGAATACACAACCAGGGAATATCCCTGCTTACAATCTGGTTACATCATTCATTCACAGCTTAAGCAGACTGTTCAGTACACACTGATTATTACCTTCCATAAAATTGCTCCTGCGTGACTACAGCTCCTTCCACTACCTGCAGTGCACTCACATCCAGCCGTCTCAACAACACCTGATGTAGTGGTCATGACCCAAGCTATGTGTTTTGCATTATTGACTGTTAGACTTGGTGTTACTTCAGCCTTGAGGTACAAGAAACCTACAGGGGAAAATACAGATATGAGATAATTTGATTACTCTGATACTTTGGCCACACACTGGAATACATTTCTAAAATTTCCGATTAACCGGATTCGACTGTATTCTCCATTTAGTCTCATTCTGACTATTCTAATTTGGTTGGCTCTGTTGGAGTGAAACAGTGTGAGCTCGTTACTCGGACGTTCTTCTAGCTCTCTCCTGGTGCCTTTGGCTTCCTTTTTATATTTTTCGTCCCACTGTATTTTTATAGCTGGTTTAATCGCTGTGTCGGTACATTCATTGGATGTATTACCACTGTATCGTTTTTGATGCTTCTCAAAACATCCGACTCGTGTCTCCAGCGTCTTTGTTTAGACATAATAAAAAATAATATAATAGAACAGCCTGAGGCTGAGAAAAAACCGAACACTGCACTGATTAACTGAGAGGATGAAGGCAAACCGGAACTCACGATCACGACTGGCACAAGCTTGCCTCCAGCGCCGTTTGGGTATCACGCCATGCGGTACCGGAATAGCGAACTTGTCAATAGTCTCTCCTAAGTGGCAGGTGCTGAATGCTCGTGGTCTGCATGCGTGCCTATGATGGGCAGCTACACCTCTGGTGACCTCAGTGAGCTGTGAATGTTTAGATTCATGTTGTCTCCGTATGGGGTTACATGAGTGCGGGACGGCTATTGTCTGACCTATCAATTATGTCCGTCCTGCCGTGCGTGGGATTTCAGTCTGCATCTAGTCTGCTCTACATGAAATGTGCTGCACTTGTTTTGGAGTCTATTTCTAAATAACCTACAAGAGACGCATATTGTTACACGACAAGCTGTTGACACAAGTTTCTCGTCTTCATCTTTGGGCGGCAACTTGTTACCATGGAGACTTTCTCAGAGGCTGGCCAGGCGCATATCTTACTAGACCCCTCCGTTCTCCCCCTGTTATCGTCAGGGAAGTGGCCCAGGACTAGCAAATCACTCGGCATGGTGCTGTTTCGCCCTACACTCACCGGGGTTTGCCCGACCACACCGAGGGTCCGCCAGTCAAGCGAGTCTGTCACGGCAGCCATGGTCAGGCGGAAAGGTACATAGAAAACTGTGTGACGTGCGGCCGGGAGGTGGCCACCTTCCTTCACAGTCTGCGGGCTTGGGTGAGGGGGTGAGGAAGGAAGGGACCATGTTTGAGAAAGGGTCGTGTTGGCGGTGGAGACTACACTGGTGATGGTACATGCTACTTCCGTTCTTGTTGGTTGTTGCTACTCTGCACGGCGCCCTTGTGGCCAATTTGTTTTCCCAAAGGAAAGGAACACATCAAGCGCTCTTTGAGTGGCTGCTTGACTTCGCTGGTGCACCATCTTAACAGCTATATGAGGGAAAGGAAAATGGTCCTCTTCCTCAAAATGAAATATCACCCTAAACTCCTTTATGAGCTTAAACCCTACCGTTCCCCTAACCCCCACCCCTATCCCCAACAAAGATATAAAAACATGGGGTTTGAAACAATTGAACACCCGGGGATTCGAACCCTTAACCTTCAGTCTCTATAAAGTCAATGCTTTATCCATTTTGCGACGGACACGTCAGTAAGTTTTGTTCATTCTAATTGTATAAGTTGCTGCTCTACAAGAATTGATTTTCTGTGACAAACAGAATCCCATAATAGACACATAACATTTAATTGTCTACTGTCTGACGGCCTGGCACAGGAACATTTCGTGTTCGCAAAGCAGCCAATCAGACGAGGGTTTGACGAGCTCCTAAGTTTTTCTTTGGGAAAAGCAGATTTGCGACTTGTTGGTATCGCTAGTGTCGCCGAGACGCTGCCAGTGTTGGGACCTCCTGCTGCTGTTCTAATTATGAGCAGTAAGATCACACGGACCGTACTACTGTATATGGTCTGGATATAGCAATTCCCTTACAAACATCCCCCAAAACACATCTATAAAAATTTGTGTACAACTAAAACAAGCAAGGAACTGAAAGAGGGCGAAAGGCAGTCGTTAAGTCCCTGTCATTTAAGTAAGGAAAAGCATTAGAAATAAAAAGTTGAACATTATACCTCATAACAAAATGTCTACCAACGTTTGGCTATAACTGCCATTCAGCGGCATGCGTCGGCATACGGTTATGCTTGAGCGCTGCCAGTACCCTTGTTGTAGTTATATTTCGATAATTTAAGCGCTCGGTCTTCATTTGTTCTTTATTAATTGCCATTCAGCCACTTAAAGAATGCAGTTTGCATGCCGTTTAATGTGAACAGTGGACGCCCCAACAAGTCCATCGACAGCCCGCCCTGCCAGTGGGAGCAAAACACCCCCCGGCCTGCAGTGGAGAGACGTGCTAGTCCTGTTTTGGCGAGTCGTCAGCGAAGATTCCGGCATGGTGGCGGGGCTGAAGCAAGCGGGTGTCCCGGTGCAGATGATGACTGATGACGACATCGAGGACGTGGCCGAGGCCCGAAGTGACGTCGTGTGGGTGGCAGATGGACAGCGCGTGCGGGGTCTGGAGAGAAACGTCGTCGTGTGTGTGCAGGATGGTAATGTTGATGTTCGACTGAACTACATGTCCCGCTGCACATCGCAGCTTGTGTTTGTCTCCTACCGCTAGCTGCCTCAGCAATATGAGTGCGAAATTCGAGACTGACGATGAACATGTTCATATCCAACTCGGATAAGAGCAACTTTTGGTTACGTTTCACTTTTTTCAGGAAAGGAATTTTAACTATAGAGTTGGTTCGGATAAGGGCAACTTTCGAACTATCTCTGTCGGATGATAAAAATAAACATTGATCAGACTTTCTTTAATAGATTTGGCAAGACAGATAGGCGGGAGGAGGGAGGGAACAGAGGGACAGAGAGATGTGTACAAGTTTAGTTTGAAGCCTCATACAAGGCTTCGTTGTGATACTAACCGACAGTAATTACAGGTATCTTAGAAAGGAGTATAAGACTGAGTTTCCATAGGCAAGACTCTATCACAAGGTCTTGTAAATGTTTTGTTTCGTGTTGAGGAAGGGAGACGAGGGAGGGGGACACCAGTTTTGTCTGGTGTTTGTGCGGAGTCGTGTGAAAGTCGGACATGTGTCAGCCGACAGCTTTGTTGTAAGACCTGAGCCCTGAGTCCTCTCTCTCTCTCTCTCTCTCGTCCCCAAGAGTGGTGGTCGGTCGGTGTGTTTGATGTCCCACACAAGGTGAACGAGACAGCGGAGCAAACAGAAGGGAAGGTCTGTCACGTTCAACTCAAGCTGGAGTTGAGGTTGTTGTCGTGACGCTGCTGTCACTCGC
>SMGT01009068.1:134096-145590 GCA_004794575.1 Lanistes nyassanus
AGACTTCAAGCGTGGTGAGTGATAAGACTTCAAGCGTGGTGAGTGATAAGACTTCAAGCGTGGTGAGTGAGAAGACTTCAAGCGTGGTGAGTAATAAGACTTCAACCGTGGTGAGTAATAAGACTCTAATGCTTAGGAAATGAGATTTTTTTATTAAACCGTTTTTTAAAAACAAAACAAAAAAACAGAAGGGAGAGTTTCGATTTGATTTTTTTGCCATAAGACCACTGTCCTTTAAGAAGGGGAAGATAAGAAGAAATTACATAACTACATTGCATACGCGTTCATTCAACTTCCCATTCAAACTCATCCATTCAACTTCACATTCGAAGCAAACTTTAGATGTGGTCAGTAGATTGACCGAACAAGTTACGTGATTCGTACACCAAAGCCTTGAAACATAATAACCTGTAAATATTGTGGTTGTACGTCAGGCAATTCGTGATCAACTGAATGAAAAAGCTTTCGTCTTCACAATATGAGCTCTGTCTTCTGTCCAGTGCTAAGTAGATAAATCTAGCTAGATTAAAGTTGGCGGAGAGAGTGTTTGACAGACAGGCAAACATTACATAAAGACGCACAAGGATGAACATGTTCCAACCGCTTGCTGTTCTTTCCACCAGTCTCTCGCTGGACACCCCGTCTGTGGACAGTTTCCTACAGAGAAGCCAGTGAACTGTAAGTCTTGGAATATTTTGTAGACCTGATCACGTCTGTCGTTCTTTTCAGCAGATGACCGTCTTCTAGCCACATTCGAAGAAAAGTGTGTCGGTGATAATGACAAATACAGTGCGGACGACGGCGTCTTATATGCCTTGTTCAAAAAAGAAAGAAAAAAGGAAAAGAAATGGAAAGAAAGAAAAAAAAAAGGAAAGAAAAGAAAGAAATGGAAAGAAAAGAAAGAAAAAAGGAATAAAATCAGGTTGCTAACTGCCTTTTTGTTCTTGTCGCTTAGAAGCCAAAAAGATGGTGACAGAGCAGGTGCTCCGAACAGGATGGGAAATGTTTAAAAATCAACACTCATTTGGGCAAATGACGCTTAGCACGTGCAGTTCGATCAGTGCAGATAGTCGCTGTCTGGTGGGATAGGCTTAATGTCTGTAATCCACATCCTGTGTTCAATAGTTAGTCGTTATCTGGTGGGATAGACAGTACAGATAGGCCAGATTTCTGTAATATGCATCCTGTGTTCAATAGTTAGTCGATATATGGTTGGATGCGCATCATGTGCTAAGTAGTTAGAAATTTGTTGATGTGTCCTTGCGTGCGTCCATAAAGAATCCGGGTTGCTTATGTCGTGCTTAAGGTGTGGGACACTCCGTTAGAACCCCCACAAGAGACTCATCCACTACCTTGAAAAGGCTACTCTCCAACCCAGTGGATAAACCTCTTCGTGGTGTCTCATACGAGTTCTAAACAGTAAACAGTATTACCTAAGACTGATATTGGTTTACTTGTCTGCAGAGAAAGTGACCTCACAGACCTGACGCCCTAACTTTCCCTGACCAGTAACCTACCGGAACTGACCTCACCAAGCCAAAACCGTTTCATTTGGATGCACTTATGAAAAGTCTGGTGTGGTGGCTGATATCTCGGAATCTCTGAGGTGTTATACCTCTATTTGTATATCTTCAAACAAACAAACAAACAAACACAAAAACAAACAAACAAAACATCAGACCGACAAACACTTTTGTTTAGAGAGTTTTCTTAGCACAGGGCGATTCGATGAACTATGCTCATCATAAATTCAACTTCGTGTTTACTTCAATAATTAGCCAGCATGACAAACTACACTGTACAATGATTCGCAGAGCTATTGTTTATCAAAAAGTTACGTCTGTTTATTTGAGTAAGTAGCCCGCATGACAGTATACAACAACTTGATGAGGCAGATTCATCATAAATTTATGTTTGTGTTTATTTGATTAGCCTGCGTGACAACATACAGTGATTGGATGAGCTATATTCAAGAAAGAATAAATTCATCATAAATTTCTGTCTGTGTTTATTTGAATCATTGGCCTTTATAAAGCTTGATCTTGGCGAGGAATGTAATCTTCCTGTTCCTCCATAAATTGCTAAGATCTGAGATTGCGATAGTAAAGGTTTGTCTAATCTGGACTTCCGTTGCTGATCTTCCATTTCTGGACCTCTCTCTGCCAGCTTCATATACCGCTGAAAACTCACAAGGGCGTCTCGCCCCTAATCCTCCTCCCAACCTAATATAACACTGTCAAGAGCTTACAGATACACCAACACATAGAAACACAGCCAAGAAAGCACAAACACGCTGTGAAACACATATTACCGCTACCTCTAAATTTCTCACTACTTGCTAGACTTCTGTGAATGACTCATCAAACAGATGTTTAGAGAAGTCTATAACTGTATCTAATGTGGTTGGCGCAACCTTTACGCCGTCCGGTGCGCGTGCAGTCTTCCACCCAATGGCAACGCTGAGACACAACGAATCACTCAGACGTTCCACGAACGCGGTTTGTCGAAATGACACGGCAGGCGTCAAACATCGCCCCTTGACTTGGCAAGAACCCCTTCGTCATTATCAAAAACCTTAAACAGAGGGAAGAGAACATGTGGCGGTAACAAAAAAAGAACACCAACACAAAAGTGACAACTAAAAACAAAATCCAAAAAACAAGAAACCAACACAAAAATGACAACTAAAAACAAAAAACCAACACAATCATGAGACAGTCCCCGAAAAAATTACAACCAGAACAAAAACACATAAAAAATAATAGCTTCTAACATAGGAATGTCACGTGCTAAAACACCATAGCGGGACCGACAAAAACGAGACCAGGAAGAACAGGTCCTCATATGCATACATCAAAAATTAAAAAAAAAACATTAGTCGCCTAATAAACCAAAAATAACCGCGGTCTTCGGTCTCCCTCCTGTACGTTCTGCAGTCCTCTCCCGCCCCGTCAGCGTCGAGGTTACCCACAGCAGAGGAACACGTGCAGCTAGAGTCTCACGCCAGTCTGGAAGGATCACACACCTTCGCAGAGTCCCTTGCGCTATGCAACTGGTCTACTCAAGCCACGTGCTGTCAAGAGTGTGACATATGCGTAGGTGGAACTATCACTGTACTACTAAAGTTAATTAATATGATTTCTTAATCATATGGCCGAGCCCCCACCACCTACAGTCTCCCATAAAGAATAACAAAAGACCGTAATACAGTGAACACAAAAAAGAAGAATGTATTGTTGATAGAAACAGCGAGTATTTACAATCAAGACAATATATGCTACAACTCGTTACAACTCTAGGGCTCCCGCAATTTCCTTCTGTTTGAGCTAGGTCTACTATAACATCTAATACCAACCTACATCACCCGCCTCGCCATTAAACACAATGAAAAACCACGTACCTTAATCCCGCCTTTGCTTACGAGAAAAAAGAATGACCACGTGATACACAACACTCACAGAACACAACACTCGTTCCCGAATGCTTCTTACAGTCCGCACGACAGTCTGTACGTTGGAGCACTCCTTCGATCCTTGGATATGTTCACCAGTAGATACCCTGAAGGCCTCTTGAACACCTCCACGTAACAGCAGACTTCGATGCTGACGATCACACACGCCACAGAGGATATGAGGTTTTCCAAAGGCTGTCACACAGCCCCTTGAGCTCACCCCAAGAGCTCGGTTACAGACAGCCTCCTTGTAAGGCTGGACCTTCGCCCCCTGCTTCAGACGGTTGTCTTGTCCGCGGTCTTCGGTCTCCCTCCTTTACGTTCTGCAGTCCTCTCCCGCCCGTCTCACGCCAGTCTGGAAGGATCACACACCTTCGCAGAGTCCCTTGCGTTATGCAACTGGTCTACTCAAGCCACGTGCTGTCGCTGCTAGACTTCCACACGTCTAGCAGAACGAGACACCTCAAATTCTGCAGCTGAACCCTTCAGCCTTCAGCAGACTTGTACCACAAGACACGTACGTCTCACCACAGCAGCTCTTCTTCACAGGAGTTCAGGCTAACAATGCCCACACTGTAGATTTCGCTGAAGATGTCCTCTTACAGGATATTTCTGGGCGTAAGACGTTCTCTCACAGGATGTTTGGGCGGAAGACGTCCTCTCACAGGATGTTTGGGCGGAAGATATTTCGACGGTCTAAACCAGTTCTTTTATTCTCAACTTTCGTCCATAGATTCTTTCATTCACACGCACGTGGTCAACAAGGCGGTTACATGTATCAACCAATCAGGCCAGAGACAGTAGAAGCCACACCCCGTGTCAACTAGTAGAACACGCCCCTAAGTGGACACCTAGTGTGGACACAACTACCCCCTCCCCTTCCTGGTCATTTACACCCATCGGTTACATCAAAGCCCTTGATGCATGATACTACGCGTCACTGGATTCCTCCAGCTACGTAATCCTCCCCTGAACAAACTGAAGCACACCTAATCAAACAAGAACAAATGAGGACAGAGCGCTATAAAATCGTCAAACGACAACCCCAACAATGTACTGGCAGCGCTGTACACCTAAGTGTTCAGAAAGGGCGGAGCGATTAACCTGGTGATGACGTATCTCTCCCCTACTAGCTGACAAAAGGGAGGAGCTAAAAGGCTTACCTAGGAGTGACAGGTAATAGCCTAGGGTGACATGTGACAAAGTGACACCTTTCCCTCGGGCTTCTAGGGCCAGCATCCCCGATCATAAGTGTGAACAGTGACCTAGCCTGGGCTGGTGATGACGTGAACGGCTAGATGGCGGCTTGAACAAGGAATAATAGACCTTAATTAGGGCCGGAGAGTCGAGGCTGGATCACACCTGGAATCTATGGTGCAATCTCCTTGACCCACCAGACCCCAACACGTGACAATAATGTTAAGTCTATTGTTGACATTTGGTCTGAATTTACCCTGACAAAAGATGTGGGTGGGTTGCCCATTATTTAGTAGCACTAAGTTTGTGTTGTCTATAGCCTCTTCTATCATTTTCCCTCCCTTATCAGATTTGGGGTTGTTATGGTCCCAGAGAGGATTTTTAGCATTAAAGTCTCCCAGTATCAAATCTCCTGAGCTAAATATTTTTGTCAAATCCTCTACTGCTAATGTGTTATATTTGTTAGTTTGCGTGATGTACGCATTAACTATCTTGAGCTTTCTACCAGAAGCCAATTTAATCTCAGCAATTATTCTCAGCTATTTCAGGGCTTATGTTGTGGCTTATTTCCGTTGCTGTGATGTCATTTCTAACATTTATTGCTACCCCTCCTCCTCTCTCGCGTTGCCGAACTCTCCTTCCTGTCCTTTGCCTCTCTACACAACACTTACTGAAGGGACGTGAGCGATCTCGCTGACGTTGCACAGCCACTGCACTGTGGGACACTTCTTGGTCGCCGTTCGACCCCTGAACTCGCTCCACTAGAGTTCAGCTGCAGGCAGCCCCTTTCAAGGCCGGATCTCTGCAGTCAAGTATCTCGGTGTACAACTTGATCCGACCCTATCCTTGGATCCTTGATCATTGGATCGGACCCTATCTGTCCGCTAACGCTGCTGGTAGACTCATGTCCTCCACTGTTACTTCTCGGCTAGACTCCTGTAAGTCTGTGGTTGCAAGTCTCCCCGCCGAACAGATCGGTCGACTTCAGCGGGTTCAAAACCACTCCACGAGACGTGTCTTCGGCTAATCAAAGCGGGAGCCTGTGACACCTATACTCCAAGAACTTCACTGGTCCTCCTCCGAAAACCTTGTAGTACCCAGAACCAATCTGAAAGCGTTTGGTCAGCGCTATTTCAGTCCTGCTGCCCCTAATGTCTGAAACTCGCTGCCTGCAAAACTCCCCGACGCTCCTTCTCTTGCTTCATTCAAAACACAGCTCATAACCATCTCTTTCACCTCGCTTTTTACCGAGCCTGTTGGTAACGCTGCGCTAAGCGAGTGAGAAAGAGAGAGAGAGAGAGAAGGATGACTGGAGAGATAGAGGGTGATACGGCGAGAGAGAGAGAGAGATATTGTGAGTGTGGTTGGTGGTTGATTTCTTGGTTCGTCTTTATGTTGCGTGTGGTTTCGTGATGTACTGTTTAGTAGCGTGGCTGTTTTCGTTGTTTTTGTGAAGCGCATTGATCCCTTCTGGGGAATAGCACTCTAGAAGAATCTTTTTGTTATTATTATTGTTGTTGTTGTTATTATTATTATTCCTGTCTGGCTCACATGAAAACAGAAATATCCAAACCACCAATGCCGAGATGAAGTTTACTTACTACAAAGACAACTCCATCTGAGAGGGAAACGGGGACGGGGGAGAAAGAGAGAAGGAGAGAGAGGGAGAAAAGAAAATAATGGAAAAGATCAGGTGACGACGATTTTCCTGCTGTCACGAATATCTGCCACACGAAAGGTAGAAACATCCCCCCCCAAAAGGGGGGGGGGAAGACAGAGGAGTTCAAACGGTCATGCATTGCACCACAAGTGTACACGTTATTATAAAGTCGATTTCAAGTGGGCGGAGAGAGTGTTTGACAGACAGGCAAACATTACATAAAGACGCACAAGGATAAACGTGTTCCAACCGCTTGCTGTTCTTTCCACCAGTCTCTCGCTGGACAGCCCGTCTGTGGACAGTTTCCTACAGAGAAGGCAGTGAACTGTAAGTCTTTGACTATTTTTGAGACCTGATCACGTCTGTCTTTCTTTTCTGTTGGTGACCGTCTCCTGGTTTTCACCAAATTTATTTCCATACAGTTTTGTGATTGGAACAATCAGCTTCCCTTGTCTACGATAGTTTGTTTGTGTTGTTGTTTGTTTTTGTCACGTTGGAAGAAAAGTGTTTCATTAATAATGAGAGATACAGTGCGGAGGACGGGGTGTTTCTATGAGGATAATATAATTGTATATTTTTCTTGTAATAAATATTATGTATTACCGTGATAAGGCTTTACTGATCAACATGATCTGCCTTGACACTCTTATTGTGCAACAGTTGATTTTCTTCTTTTTTCTTTCTTTGCTTTTTCTCTTTCTTTTTATTTCCTTTCTTTCTCTGTCCATTCGTTTTCCTTTCTTTCTTTCCAGAGCCTAAAGGAGAATGATTCTACAAACACTGGTTTTGCTGGTGCTTCTGGCAGTGGTGACGGAAGGCATGCCTTCCTCTGAACGTTCAGAGCTTAATAATCGAGGGATTTTAATAGACGGTTTGTACTTGCACCACCACCACCACCACCACCACCACCACCACCACCATCACCACCACCACCAATCCCCCCCCAAACAACCCATCCATATTAATTTCATTTCTGAGTCTGCATGAGGCCTGAATGTGTTACGCAATATCAGCAAAACTAAAGCCAATAGTCTTGAAGGAACTGTTATTACCCCCTTGTTCAAAAAGGAGAAAGAAAAAAATGGAAAAGAAATGGAAAGGAAGAAAGAAAGAAAAAAGAACAAAATCAGTTGCGTTTCCTTTGATGACAGTAGCGAGACGTTGTTTACTACTTTTCTGTTCTTGTCCCTTAGGGGCCAAAAAGATTGAGGACGGGGCCAAATCAGCTTGGGAAACGATAATAAAGCCATTTGAAAATTGGGGCAAACGGGATTTAGCAAGCGCTCTTCAATCAGTGAGCAGACGGTATGTATTGTGACACGTCTTCAGTAGTTAGTCTGGTGGGATAGACAGTACAGATTTTTTTAACTGGTCTTTTGGATTTTCGTCCACAACTCTTTCCATTTAATTTTTTAACCGACCACTAGCTGCTAGAACACAATTTTATATATGTACATATTTTTTACACATTTTTGCGGAATTCTTTATGGACTTGTTCATTTCCCAAACCCTAAATCCTCACCCTCAACACAAAGCTGCTAAACACCGAAGAGAGTCTCTCCACAAAAATTTAGTTCCAGAGACACACTGTCAACACCATGTTGTAGTGAGATAATCATTTTTATCTACTCAATGCCTTAGGCTCCAGAGTAAAGGAGCGTCCAAAGCCATTGCTGCACCATTTCTGAGACTGGTGGATCGGTCCTGGTGTTACAGGTATTAGTTTGTTGGAGGGAGGTTCTATGTTGCTTGTAGTCATATACAAGGTGCAGCAACAAATCCAAAGCTTTCTCGTCCTTTGCAACGAGTTAAAGGCTGTATATATCTTCCTACAATTTTTTTTCGGGGGGTCTGTTTGTTTTAGTGGGCATTTTATAAACTTCTGGTTAATTTTGGCTATTAAGAATCAATGTTGCACTGTTCATTTAGACATTTTTTATTATTATTGACTGCATACAGATTGTGATCGTAATTTTCTTCTACTTGTAGTTTTCATTTTTTTTTTTAATAAAGACAGAGCGCTATAAATCATCAATAGATAATCCCAACAAGGTACTGGCAGCGCTAGACGTACCCGTATGCTGACGTATGCAAACAAGGGAGCCTACCGTACCCAAACACGTAGCAAAGAGAGAGTCGGTGTACCACGGTGTAGCCGTGTGAAGACTAGGGTCGTTTAAAAGAAAGGGGCGGCAGATCTTTTTTGAAGATCTGCCATGTTCCTTACTTTCGACTCTCTCTTTGCTACGTGTTTGGGTACGGTAGGCTCCCTTGTTTGCATACGTCAGCATACGGGTACGTCTAGCGCTGCCAGTACCTTGTTGGGATTATCTATTCATTTTTTTATTAAAATGTTTTCCCAGAACCTTATTTTCATTTTTTAAATGTTTCTGATCAAATAACCCATTTTATTAACAAATACTAAGTGTATCCAGGTACTCACTTCCATTGTTTTGTTTGATCTTTGTGTGTAGAAGACCAGAACCCCATTGTCATTGTTTTTATATGTTTGTGTGCAAACAACCCATTTTATTAACAAATAGTAAGTGTATCCAGAGTACTCACTTCCATTGTTTCGTTTGAGCTTTGTGTATAGAGGCACCCAGAGTTGAAAAATGCCCCATTATTTAAATCTCAATTAGTTCTTTGGTAAAAACCCTTTCCTGGGATTTTAAGCAGTCCTGTTATTTGACCCTAGTCTTGTAGTCATATTCCTTTATTTAGACAGAGACTCCATTCTATCGTGTAAAAGGCAAAGTACCCATTTCAGGACTATTACGCGCTCGCGCGTGTGTTTGTGTGTGTGTGTTCGTGCGTGTGTGCGTGCGTGTTGCTTATGTCGTGCTTAAGGTGTGGGACATCTCGTTAGGAGCCCCACCAGAGACTCACCCACTGCGTTGAAAAGTCTACTCTCCATCCGAGTGGATAAACCTCTTCGTGATGTCTCATACAAGTTCCAAACAGTAAACAGTTCGATTCGATGAACTATGCTCATCATAAATTTAACTTTGCGTTTACTTGAATAATTAGCCAGCATGACAAACTACACTGTACAATGATTCGAAGAGCTATTGTTATCAAATATTTACTTGAATATTTAGCCTGCATGACAGCATACAACAATTTGATGAGCTATATTCATCATAAATTTATCTTTGTGTTTACTTGATTAACCTGCATGACAACATACAATGATTCGATGAGCTATATTCAAGAAAAAATAAATTCATCATAAATTTCTGTTTGTGTTTATTTGAATCATTGGCATATTGTTCTTGGTCCATCTGTAAGTTGCTTCCTATCTGAATACATCACGGTGTATGTAACCAGCGGGTGTTAAAGGCCGCTGCCAACCTTCCTACAAAGATCATAAATGAGCTTCAATGCAATAGGTATGCTTAGGTACTACTTGATAATCTCGTTCAGTCGCCTATTTGTGCTGAGGAACCCATTGATAAAATCGTTCAGTCAACTAGTTTTGCTAATGTTCTCCTTGATAATCTCGTTCAGTCAACTAGTTTTGCTAATGTACTCCTTGATAATCTCCGTAACAAACATCACAAATTAGCTTCAATGCAATAGTTGTGCTTAGGTACTCCCTGATAATCAATCGCCTAGTTGTGCTAAGGAACTGCTTGATAATCTCGTTCAGTCGCCTTGTTAGTTGTGCTAAAACAAACTCTTTGATAAACCGTTGACTAGTTTTCATAAGGTAGTCCTTCATAATCTCGTTTAGTTGACAACCAAACACTGAAGACAACTCACGATCCACAAAATCCCAGTGGGTAACACGTCGTGACAAAATGAAAAGCTACACAGATGTGGTTCCTTCTAGAAAAGGGTGACACAACACGTTCCAAATGTGCATGGGTCTTTTTCTCTTCTACTAACACGAGATCTCTTTGTCTGGCAGAGACGTTTGTCGGGTTTGATATGCGATTGTGTTATGATGTGTTGGCTTACATACACAAATGTCGTATCAAGACATAAAGCAAATGCACTGAACATTGTAACCACATGCTGTTCGCATATCATTATGCACATCATCCACATACAAACTATAATGGTTAATATCTAGGCATCAATAGTCATGTTATACACTAGTTTATTGGCATAAATATTTTTGTAAAATTAACCTGTGAACATTTCCATCGTACGCACACAAATTTCCACCAACACCCAACCACAAACTGCTCCATCTGTTAATGCAATCTGCAAATAAGCCAGCAAACTTGAATCCAAGTCTCTCTGTATCTAAACCTGTTGCACTTGCTGTGTCTCTGTAACTGTCAGAAGACAAAAATTTATTTTTTTACCTGTCAGAGAGTTTTTTCCTTTCTTTGGGGGGGGGGGGGGGGCGAGGTTCGATGAAAATAGAACAGCAAATAAGGTGATGATTCTTTCAACTCTACGTCTACAAGATGGCGCATCCAGCAGGACTGTAAGGATCATTCCAGCATCTCGCAGAAACAGACTTCCCCTCCCCCAGCCACCTCCCCACTTGTGTCATTATTTATCTGCCTTCTGTCACCATCCATCTCATCACCATCACCATTAACAACTCAAACTCAATAACGCAGCATCAAGGACACATAGAAAAACCTGCAACATCTTTTCTACCTGTGACATAGCGTTCTTCTACCTGTGACACACACAGTGTCTTACCACCCGTGACACATACTGTGTCCTCCTACCTGTGTCTTTGCTGCAGATGTAGTTCAGTTCCGTCTGGGACATTATGTGGAACTTGTGGAAATATTTGGTTCAAAAGCTTTTATCTTTCTTTTCAAACTCGGCTGTCAATGTTTAGCTTTCACAGCCATATGGCCGAATGGAGAACGCTAGGCCTTTATAGAGCTGGATCTTGGTGAGGAATGTAATCTTCCTGTTCCTCCATAAATTGCTAAGATCTGAGATTGCGATTGTAAAGGTTTGTCTAATCTGGACTTCCGTTGCTGATCTTCCATTTTTGGACCTCTCTCTCCCAGCCTCGTATACCGCTGAAAACACACAAGGGCGTCTCGCCCCTTCTCCTCCTTCCAACCTAATATAACACTGTCAAGAGCTTACAGCTATAAAAGAAAAACAAGTGACTGCCGCTTGGAGGATAAGCCCAAATTAAATGTAAAACAAGGGAACTGTACCAAGCTAGAAAAGGACAAAGACGAAGACAATCTACATGTTTC
>SMGT01009068.1:159193-173273 GCA_004794575.1 Lanistes nyassanus
CACCACCCCCCCCCCCCCCAAAAAAAAAAAACAACCCATCCATATTAATTTCATTTCTGAGTCTGCATGAGGCCTGAATGTGTTACGCAATATCAGCAAAACTAAACCCAATAGTCTTGAAGGAACTGTTATTACTCCCTTGTTCAAAAAGGAGAAAGAAAGAAAAAATGGAAAAGAAATGGAAAGGAAGAAAGAAAGAAAAAAAGAACGAAATCAGTTGCGTTTCCTTTGATGACAGTAGAGAGACGTTGTTTACTACCTTTCTGTTCTTGTCCCTTAGGGGCCAAAAAGATTGATGACGGGGCCAAATCAGTTTGGGAAGCTGTAGTACCCCCAGGGTGGGGCAAACGACACTTAGCAAGCGCAGTTCAATCAGTGAGTAGACGGTATTATTGTGACACGTGTTCAGTACTTAGTCGTTATGTGGTGGGATAGACAGTACAGATAGGCCTAATGTCTGTAATACACATCCTGTGTTTAATAGTTAGTCGTTATCTGGTGGGATAGACAGTACAGATAGGCCTAATGTCTATAATATACATCCTGTGTTCAATAGTTAGTCGTTATGTGGTGGGATAGACCGTACAGATAGGCCTAATGTCTATAATACACATCCTGTGTTCAATAGTTAGTCGTTATCTGGTGGGATAGACAGTACAGATAGGCCTAATGTCTATAATACACATCCTGTGTTCAATAGTTAGTCGTTATCTGGTGGGATAGACAGTACAGATAGGCCTAATGTCTGTAATACACATCCTTTGTTCAATAGTTAGTCGTTATCTGGTGGGATAGACAGTACAAATAGGCCTAATGTCTGTAATACACATCCTGTGTTCAATAGTTAGTCGTTATCTGGTGGGATAGACAGTACAGATAGGCCTAATGTCTGTAATACACATCCTGTGTTCAATAGTTAATCGTTATCGGGTGGGATAGACAGTACAGATAGTCCTGATGTCTGTAATACACATCACGTGTTCAACAGTTAGTCGTTATCTGGTGGTATGCGTATCAGGTGCTAAGTAGTTAGACATTTCTGCGTTCGTGCGTGCATGAAGAATCCGGGTTGCTTATGTCGTGCTGAACGTGTGGGATACTCCGTTAGAAGCCCCACCAGAGACCCACCCACGTCGTTGAAAAGGCTACTCTCCAACCCACTGGATAAACCTCTTCGTAGTGTCTCATACGAGTTCTAAACAGTAAACAATATTACTTAAGACTAATCTTGGTTTACTTGTCTGCAGAGAAAGTGACCTCACAGACCTGGTGCCCTAACTTTCCCTGACCAGTAACCTACCGGAAGTGATCTCACCAAGCCAAAACCGTTTCATTTGGATGCACTTAGGATCTGAACGGTTTGGTGTGGTGCCTGATATCTCAGAATCTCTGAGGTGTTATACCTCTATTTCTAGATCTTCAAACAAACAAAAAAAAAACGATGCAGGAAGACATGTAAACAGTGTTTCACACATTTAAAGATTTTTCTCGGAAGGGCTTGCTCTTGTACTGTTATGCACAACATGCCAATGATTCAAATAAACACAGACAGAAATTCATGAATTTATTATTTCTTGAATATAGCTCATCGAATCATTGTATGTTGTCATGCAGGTTAATCAACTAAACACAAAGATAAATTTATGATGAATATAGCTCATCAAGTTGTATGCTGTCAAGCAGGCTAATTTTTCAAATAAAAGACGTAACTTTTTGAAAACGATAGCTCTTCGAATCATTGTACAGTGTAGTTTGTCATGCTGGCTAATTATTCAAGTAAACACAAAGTTAAATTTATGATGAGCATAGTTCATCGAATCGCCCTGTGCTGTCTGCCCAGTCCGTGATATCAGATTTCATTCAGTTTTTTAAACAGTTCTTTCCATTACGTAAATTATGTTGCATACAATTTCACAAATTCCCATCCAAATTTTTGAAATTGTATGCAACATAATTTACGTAATGGAAAGAACTGTTTAAAAAACTGAATGAAATCTGATATCACGGACTGGGCAGACAGCACAGGGCGATTCGATGAACTATGCTCATCATAAATTTAACTTTGTGTTTACTTGAATAATTAGCCAGCATGACAAACTACACTGTACAATGATTCGAAGAGCTATTGTTTTCAAAAAGTTACGTCTTTTAATGTACTCCTTGATAATCTCGTTTAGTTGACAACCAAACACTGAAGACAACTCACGATCCACAAATTCCCAGTGGGTAACACGTCGTGACAAAATGAAAAGCTACACAGATGTGGTTTCTTCCAGAAAAGGGTGACACAACACGTTCCAAATGTGCATGGGTCTTTGCCTCTTCTTTGGTAGAAGATCTCTTTTGTCTGGCAGAGGCGTCTGGTCGGGTTTGATATGAGACTGTTTTATGATGTGTTGGCTTATATACACAAAGGTCGTATCAAGACATAAAGCAAATACACTGAACATTGTTACCACATGTTGTTCGCATATCATTATGCACATCATCCACATACAAACTATAATGGTTAATATCTAGGAATCAATATGTAGCCGGCAGGTGATTACATAACCCCCAGGCGCCCATCCAATCGACCCTTGAACTCTCATAGCCGGCATAGCGTGGGACGTTGCATCATGCGCCTTACTGGTCGTCTGTTACTTAAGAATGAAACAAAGGGTATCTGTGTCTTCCCAGTCCCTGACCCAAGGTGGCTAGGGAAGGGTAGGGCCATTTAGAGAGAGAGGGGTGGTCAGGGCCGGGCAGACCGAGCATCTCAGCGGGAGGCGAGGGCGAAAGGTCAGCGACAATGTGCGAGGAGCGTGGTTAAAAGAGCGAGGAAAAGTAGACGCAGTCAGTTCATTCGGAATTCATTCAGAGTGAGAGCTTCGAGTCAGTCACTCGAGCAAGGATTTAGTCTTGAGTCGCTGTGCTCTCACAGTGACGCGAGAGCAAATAAAGTACATGTAGATGTGAAGACGACTTGTTGCTGTGTCCAGAGTGGAAGGATGAGAGAGCCATTGCCACAACTGCGAAAGTAACAAGCCCGCTACCGCTCGACCCTGTTACAAATAGTCATGTACAACACTAATTTATTGGCATACATATTTTTGTAAAATTAACCAGTGAACATTTCCATCGTACGCACACAAATTTCCACCAACACCACACCATGCATGGGCCAACCACAACTCTATATCTTCAAGATGGCGCATCCAGCAGGACTGTAAGGATCATTCAAGCATCCCACAGACTGCCTGCCATCTCCTCAAGTACGCTGGCAGTCGGCACACCGGTCTTCAGAAGCCACCACTGCTCAGTTTACAACGCATGTCCACCTGCGCTGGTCTTTTTGTAGGCACTTGCTGGGAAGATTCACCTGCAGTCTTCTGCCTGGGCAGACAGAGTAACGTCAGCATCACCCTCAGCATCACCACCATCACCACTGATGCATCAACTACCTGTTGGCCTCACTACCTCACAGAAACAGCCCACTTGGTCTGACAACAGAACACGGCACTATTTTCCTGATATCTCTGACCAGTTACTTGACAAATATATACTGACACAGCAAATAACATACAAAGACACCTGAAAACCTCCCTCCCAACCTAATCTCATCTCATTTCATCTCAGTCCCATGACCTAGAAGGTTGTCGGAGAGAAGTGGAATGCAACTTCCGACTGAGTATCTCTGCCATCTGGTCTGTCTTCTGCTGTCTGCAGCACAGCTGTAATGCCAGTTGCTGTCCATTCCTTGATGTTGTCAAACCAGCTTTTGGTTTGCCTTCCTATTCCTGTCCTTCTGCCCTCCAGCGTGCCTTGCAAGACGGTCTCAGCAAGTGTTTTATGACATGTTGTCTGACTGGACCATGCCAGCTTCTTTTTCTTGATGGTTGTGAGGGAAAGTTACTGGGGACCAGTCACTCCATCAACTTTGCTGCAGACGTATTTCAGTTCCATCTAGGACATTATGTGGAGCTTGTGGAAACACTGGGCTCAAAAGCTTTGATCTTTCTTTTCAAACTCGGCTGTCAATGTTTAGCTTTCACAGCCATATGGCAGAATGGAGAACGCTAGGCCTTTATAGAGCTTGATCTTGGCGAGGAATCTAAACTTCCTGTTCCTCCACAAACTGCGAAAGCAGTTTTGACTATAGACCTGGTTCGGATAAGGGCAACTTCCGAAATATCTCTGTCGGATAAGTGCAACCTCGTTAGTCACAAAATAACGAAGGAATCAGGCAAATCGTTTATGTGTTTTCAGTGTTTGGAGTTTCATAGTGCATTAAGTTCTGCCGGAAAAAGAGAGAGAAAGAGTGCAAGGTTAATGATAAAAATAAACATTGAGCAGACTTTCTTTAATAGATTTGGTGAGACAGATGGGTGGGGGAGGGAGGGAACAGAGGGACAGAGAGATGTGTAGAAGTTTAGTTTGAAGCCTCATACAAGGCTTGATGTTTCGTTCTGACATTAACTGACAGTAATTACAGGTATATCTTAGAAAGGAGTATAAGACTGAGTTTCCATAGGCAAGACTCTATCACAAGGTCTTGTAAATGTTTTGTTTCGTGTTGGGGAAGGGAGACGAGGGAGGGAGTGTGGCGGTATGGAAAATTCTGTCCTTCCATTGCCGGCGCGTAATTTCGCGTGATCGAATTCTTCGCGTGACGTCAAATTGTAGCGTCAAAAGTTTATGTATTTGACGTAAAGCCACGCGCGACGACAACGTTCGGGAGTTAACGGCTAATTCTAGTATCAGACCATCGCACTTTTCAGCTGGACAGGCCGCATCTCTTTAAGCTGCGCAATTAACCGTCGCTACCGGTGAAAGTTGCCCAGGCACGCAAGTTCTACATCACCGTGCGACGAAACCAGTCGTCTGGTAAACAAACCATTGTAGTTGCAACGTGTGTGAATTGCGTACCCTCTGGAGCATCATTAGCATATCAGAGCATACGTCACGTACGCATGCGCTGAACGCAGAAGCCGCTGCATCCGGGGGCAATTCTGTCTGATTCAAAATGGTTTCGAAGCAGCTTTTCCCAAATGTGCAGCTGAGCGAAGAGGATGTTCCTGGTGCGAATCACTATTGCATTTACCCCAGTAGCAGTGCTTCTTGGGCATCTTGAAAGGTTACAACTGAAGCCCCCGGCAATGACCTCTGGCCACATGGTTCATTTCCGGAATCTATTTTTAGGATTTTCTTAGGACCTAGTTTTCTCAGAGGGTACGCCATGGAATGTGCTTAGAAATTTCCTCCGACCGAATGTATGCATGACAGTTGGTTGCGCCGTAATCAATAACCTACCTCAAAACACTTAGTGGTTTGGCAACTGTAGATATTCTGAATTGCTAGATTTGTTAGCAATGAATTAAATTTAGTTGTGGAAATGTTTGCGCGGACCATTTTTGTTAGGGTTATTGGGTTAACCGTCGCACGAAGACGAAAGCTCCCGCGCTGATGGTCACAGTTCTGCTGTGTTTCAGGAGGACTGTTTTGTCATTTACCCCTTTCGCCATTTTGTCGCTCCGCCATTCTTCTGTTTCATCGTTCCGCCACTTCCCTGTTACGCTTCTTCTGTTCATCGTATTGCCGGTTCTTCGTTCTTCGTTCCATCTTCGTTCAAGTTCAACGCCTCATCCTTCACTCACCGCCATCTTCACCAAGCCGCCACGTCAGCATCACCGACACCGCCCAGCCGACATCACCTCGTCCGTCTACACTTCAGCAACATCGACCTCACTGTCACCAGCCCGAGCACGCACGCGGACTGTGCCATCTCACGCGTGAGATAAGTCGTGTATTTTGTGCTGACGCAAACGTGGTGACTCTAACATTTGTGGTCGGTGCGAACATTTTCACAACACAACACTGACTTCAAACATCCACACAAACATTCTCGTCGCCATTCACATCAACCACTCATCACCCATTTCATCGTGAGTTGATTAAATGTGGGTTTTCTATACACGGTCGACTTTTTTGTTGAAAAAAGAACGTGTGCATCTGGTGTGTGACAGTCGCTTTTTGCAGGCTTTTACCTGTTCCACTATACTTCCGCTGTAAGTGTGCAGGCGCACATCCAGGTGCAAAACACGACAAGTAAAACGTTACAGGGAGACACCAGACTTGTCTGGTGTTTGTGCGGAGTCGTGTGAAAGTCGGACATGTGTCAGCCGACAGCTTTGTTCTAAGACCTGAGTCCTGAGTCCTGTCTCTCTCTCTGTCTTGTTCCTGAGAGTGGTGGTCGGTCGGTGTGTTTGATGTCCCACACAAGGTGATCGAGACAGCGGAGCAAACAGAAGGGAAGGTCTGTCAAGTTCAACTCAAGCTGGAGTTGAGGTTGTTGTGACACTGCTGTCACTCGCCGTGTTGACGGGGGTTCGGGGGACCGACACCGAAAGGTACGACGTCATGGACAAGGACAGGAAGGACAAGAACAGGAAGGACAAAGACAGGAAGGACAAAGACAGGAAGGACAAGGACAGGAAGCTCTGGGCAATGGCGGGCTGTCAGCACGTCTTCATACACACATCGAGCCACTTCGCTGTCGGCTGCTTGGCCTACTCAGGGAGCTGGAGCTAGTGACGTCTACTTGTAGATCCTACTGTCAAGGTCATCAACATCGCCATTGTAGGCGCGACAGGCGGCGCCATGTTTTGCTCTCAAACCTAGATTTTGTCTGGACTTTCATGACGGCCGCCAGCAAGTGTGAAGTCCTGGTGGGAGGTTTGTCAACTGAGGTTTGTGATTCTGACTGCTATGGCGCAGGCAACCCGATATGGTCAAGACCCGATAAGTGCAACTTTTGGTTAAGTGCAATTTTTATCAGAGAACGGAAATTTTACTATAGAATTAGTTTGGATAAGGGCAACTCCCGAAATATCTTAGCAGGAAAAGTGCAACATTGTTAGTCAAAAAGTGCCATCAAACACATTGTTTTGTCACTGTCATTACCCAGCAACGACTGTAGGTTACTCGCTGAGAGCATTTGTAAGTGTTTTCTTCAATTGTAAAGATATTGCGTTTTCAGTATATTTATATTGGTTTCATACTGCAGGGTCGTTATCACTTATTTTTAGTGAATGCTTTGCTGTGTTTTGAAACGGCAAAATTGGCCCAATTTGACTTTACTTCCCATTTTGGAGTATAGCATAGTTGAAAATACGTACCATACCTCAAAACTACTAAAGACATTAACATTGTGCTTTGTTTGGAATTAAAAGATTGTAGTCTTTCTCGTATGTGATGGTGCGGGTTCGTTCCACAACTTTTCTCTCTCTTTTCTTCAACAAAGGCAGGTTTTCTTCCAAGCCCTCTACATCCTTCATTTACAGCCGCCATTGCTGTTGCTCTACATGGTGTGTCGCCCCACCGCTCACTGCTACTCCACTACTTCATTACATCTCCTCTCTAGTCCTCCTCCTGCTTCATTCTACTTCAGGACTCCTCTGTCCGCTTTTACCGGGTGGGAGCGGGCCGCGAGGGAAGCATTACCAGCTACAGCAGCAGCTCGCGGGTGGAAGTGCAGCGGACACCGCATTTTGTGTTTCTGACACATGTACAAAAGGTTAAATAAGAAATCAAAGAATGTATTTACAAAGACATGAACATATGTGATAAATAGTGTGCACTTTGCTCTTCCTGTTAGTGTAAAAGATAGTTAAATAGAGTGAGAAGGAAATAGAGATAATTTCATTAAAAGGTAGTTTTGCTATGTTGAATAAAGATAAGAAATATGCGTACCAACTAACCCAATCTATTAAGACTTTAGGTGAGTTTAGTATCTAAAGAAAGAGTATATGGTGTAGAATCAGAGGATGTTAGTTGTTAGTATCTGTAACGACAACAGAAAATAAACTGATTTGAGAAAACAAACTGATTATAACACTGAGAAGGCATCCCTTTCTTCAGCATAGACTTTGCCTGAGAGAAAGAGAGTCAGACAGACAGAGACACGAGACAGAGACACGAGACAGAGACACGAGACAGAGACACGAGACAGAGACACGAGACAGAGACACGAGACAGAGACACAAGACAGAGACACGAGACAGGGACACGAGACAGAGACACGAGACAGAGACACGAGACAGAGACACGAGACAGAGACACGAGACAGACTTGGGACTGTCAGGAAGGCGAGGAATCTGTAGTGTGGTTTGGACCATAATTAAGTGCAAAACTGTAGGATGGCAACCTTTTCTTTTCCTCTCTCTCTCTCTCTCAGATCTAGCGCTTCATGATATGGAGCAAGTTGACAAGATTCAAACGCTAGCCCTTAAGCACTTTCACAGAGTCCCTCAGTCTTCATCGAACAAGATGATCCATGGTGAGGCTGGACGGTACCCAATATCAGTATGTGCGATGATGAAGTGTATCAGATACTGGATAAGGTTATCTCGACTGCCAGCAAACACTTAGCACTGGACAGAAGACGGAGCTCATATTGTGAAGACAAAAGCTTTTTCATTCAGTTGACCGCGAATGGCCTGACGTACAACCAGTATATATACAGGTCATTATCATGACTGTTTCAAGGCATTGGTGTACGAATCACGTAACTTGTTCGGTCAATCTACTGACCACATCTAAAGTTTGCTCCGAATGTGAAGTTGAATGGATGAGTTTGAATGGGAAGTTTAATGGATGGGAATGTAATGTAGTTATAAAATTTTTTTCTTGTTATCTCCCCCTTGTTAAAGGACAGTGTTCTTATGACAATAAAGAAATCGAATTGAATCTCTCCCTCCGGTTTTGTTGTTGTTGTTGTTTGTTGTTGTTTTTTAAAAAACAGTTTAATAAAAAAAATCTCATTTTCTTAGCATTAGAGTCTGATTACTCACCACGCTTGAAGTCTCTCAAAACATTAACTGAGTCGAATAACAATATGCATGACATATGTAGGTAACAGAGATGCTAGTTAGGTGTATTGTTAGAGTACAGTTTGGGAGAGGACGTGGGACATATGACAGGTCTGGGAACTACACTTGACATAGAGCAGGACAGACACTAGGGAGGCCAGACACATCACTTTTAGACGCCCAGCACTCGGTTAACCATAAACACAGAAGCTATAGCTCCAAACATGCACTGTCCACGAGGGCCACAGAGTGCGCACATATCAATCACAATCACACGTGCCGATCGTGGGAATCCGACATTCAACACTTATGTTAGATACATAAACCCTGGTGGAGGATTATGATTATTAATAGAGGGACCGACTGATGAAGGTGTTCAGGTCGACGAATGGCGGGATAGAGAGCCGAGATTTAGTTTTGCTATTACGTGATTGAACTACAGATTTCTGATGTAGTTTGGTGTATGACGTAGAAGGAGACCTGGTGGCCGGTTGTCAGGCCATGTGGAATAAAAGAACTGAACTGCAAACACGGTATGTGTGGTTTTCTGTATTTGTGGTGCACGTGAACCCGCCCTGTCTTGGTGCCGATGAGCCCGTCCGAAGTTTCTCGCAAGACACAACGCAACATTATTGGTGCCGTGACCATTCAGGATAAACATAATGTGATGGAGCGGGTTCGCTCCTGTAACTTTTCTCTCTCACTCCAAACCAAGGAAAAGACTTTGTCACAGAGGCTTTCTACATTTTATTTGAGGCCACCGCTGCTGCTGCGCACATTCCCTTCAGCCCACCTCCCTGCCTCTACTGCCCAGTCTCGGCTCTCGTGGTGCGTTACATGGCCAGTACTGCCTCCTCCTCTGGCTCTACCACTCCCTGAGGCCTTCCTTTGTCCGGCCCCGCAACCGGCTTTTACTGGGTGTGCGCGGGCTGCGAGGGGAGCAGTGTGCGGACCAGGCTCAGCGAGCCGGCAAAAGCGTGATGGCTACAGCATTCTGTGTTTCTTACATGCACAAACCTCAAAATAACAGACCTAAGAATATATTTACAGAAACATTGAAAATATGTGAGGGATAGTGTGCGATTTGCTCTTCCTGTTAGTGTAAAAGACAGTTTAGTAGAGTGAGGAGGAAATAAAGATAATTACTTTAAAAGACAGCTAATGTGAATAGAAAAAGATAAGAAATATGTCCACAAACTAATCTAATCTATTAAGATGTTTGATGAATTTACTATCTAAAGAAAGAGTATATCAAGTAGAATTCGAATATGTTAGTTGTTAGTATCTGCAACTATCCTAGAAGGATATAGAGACGTTTAAAGAGAGTGAGCCTAGCACAGCACGCGGTAAAAGGACACAGTGCCTCACAGCCACGGTTCGCTGGACACCACTCGACCTGGGCACCCCCCCCCCCCGGCAACCCTGTGGCTGTGAGCGTGATGGCCAAACCCGTCTCCGTGATGGCTGCCACCCATCACAATAACACAACATTATTGGTGCCGTGACCATTCAGGATAAGCGTAACACAACATTATTGGTGCCGTGACCATTCAGGATAAGCGTAACACAACATTATGGTGCCGCGACCATTCAGGATAAACATAACACAACATTATTGTTGCCGCGACCATTCAGGATAAACATAACAAAACATTATTGTTGCCGCGACCATTCAGGATAAACATAACACAACATTATTGTTGCCGCGACCATTCAGGATAAACATAACACAACATTATTGTTGCCGCGACCATTCAGGATAAAAATAACACAACATTATTGGTGCCGCGACCATTCAGGATAAACATAACACAACAATATGGTGCCGTGACCACTCAGGATAAACATATCGAAATACCTGTCGCTTTGTTTACCCTGCTGCAAAGAAAAGATCAAAACCTGGACAAACGACTTTGCTTTTTAAAAAATCCAGATTAAAAACGGGAACGCATTTCAGAATTGTGTGAAAGAGACTTTATGGTCAAATTTCAACGGAAGGCGTTTAGCAATAAACGTGACAGTCATTGAGAGCCCTGAAAACAAACATTATGAAAGAAATCAGATTTCTTTCCTTCCATCGAGGATTGGCCATATCAGTATGTCCGAGAAACTAACTTTTACAAACATGATTTAAATGTTAAGACGAAAAGTATAATACTGTCAACGAAAGTCAAAAGAAAAAAGTAGAAACCAATTAAGAGAGAATAGAGAAAGGGCAGTTGAACATTTATTCCTCATCCCTTTTATGACGAAAATCAAAATTCGAACCGAAAGCTGTGACGTGACAATGACACTAGCTTCATGAAACTATTACGTGACGTGACTTGTGCGCACGCATTTGGTATACAATCTGCCACTTCGTCACGACCCCGCCCCTTCCCTGCTGGTTTGTTTCTGTCACTTTGTCTGTCTGTCTGTCTCTCACTCTATTTTACTCCCCCTACCTGTATTCTTCCTCTACTAACACATCCCACGTTTCTTACCTGTCTCTACCTTCTCACTGTACTGTCTCCAGTAAAATGTATTATTTTTATTTTATTTAGATTTACTTTTATTTTTATTCGAGTACATCTATTTTGAAATCGTCATCTGAAATCCTGGTGCCTTACATTATCCTGTTAACCTGTAGCTCTTAACAACACTGCTGAGTTAATCCCCTTGGTCTTCCGACATTTTGCGCGTGTGCAGGGGTGATGCCCTAAAAACACAAACACACACTCTCTCTCTCTCTCTCTCTCCCTCTCCCTCTCTCTGTGACGTGGCGGGCCTTACCTTAACTTATTTGACTCGACTTCTCAGAATTACTGGATAAACTTTTATGGTGATCTCGTAAAATGTAGATTTAATTGAGCAATCGTCACCAAAACCGCTACTGCAACAGGTCAATGGTTTCTACACCAGAGGGTGACGACGCTATGAAATAATGTGAATGACTAGAGAAATCTACCGAGGGAAA
This sequence comes from Lanistes nyassanus, assembly GCA_004794575.1. Classification (NCBI taxonomy): domain Eukaryota; kingdom Metazoa; phylum Mollusca; class Gastropoda; order Architaenioglossa; family Ampullariidae; genus Lanistes; species Lanistes nyassanus. Next base: position 170,999 of record SMGT01009068.1, read on the forward strand.
AGATTCTCATACTCTGACACGTTCGCTCAGTCTCACACAGGCAAAACACTACTAGCTCAAGAGCCCCCACCCTCGTAAAAACACAACTGCAGCAAACCATTATTCAACATATATTTCACACACTAACTGACTCGACTTCATCAAATATATCTACAGATTATTTACAAAGAATCGCCGTGCTCGTGTCTAGGGTAAGACGTTGCCTGATTACGTCATACCACGTGGTATCAGACAAAGAAGATAATCAAACTCCAGAGGGGGAATCAAATTGCAAAAAACGGCCTATGATCCCCTCTCAATACACAAATACAGTAAGTGACCAACAAAAGAACTCCTACTCTTGTCACTACTGAAACAACTGCTTGACCGCAATACACCGATCCACTAAGGGACTGACGACAGAGCACCTACTCTTGTCACTATTGAACCAACGGCTTTACTGCAATACACAGCTCTAAAGCTATTCAACGACCAAGAAGAAAGCTATGACACTATCCCGATCTTACTTCTCTCTGTACCTTCTTGCCATACTTGCCCGGCCACTAGTTTGTGACGTCTCCTATCTCCGGCAGGATGAAACCACCTATCTTAAATCAACACGAGTTCCAGACTCTAAGATAATATATGGTAAGAACAGACCTTACTTATAAGGCACGTCCAGTAGTCCCTTACACGTCAGTCCGTCGGTGTGTCGGCGAAATACACCCTGTGAATCTGGCGAGAGAACTGGAGTTCTTTACTTCTTTCCACGTCTTTGGCTAAGATGGCGAGGGAGCAGAGGTCCATGGGTCTAAACGTGTCCGCTTCTCTTGGTCTTCCTACATTAACTCTCTCTCTATGTCCTGTCCTCTGTGTGTGTGTATCCGTCTAATCGCATTTTTGCCTCCTTAAGTAGTAGGCGTTCTGACGCATTAACCTCGAGTAAACCGGTTCTGGTCAGGCTAGGTGGAGCAGGTGAGCTGCCATGACCAAAGGCGTATCGCTCACTTACCTAGGGGTGAAGAGAAAGGGGGGGAGCTAGCTGGCTAAACTAAGAGTGACAGGTGATACCCTAGGAGTGACAGGTGATACCCTAGGAGTGACATGTGACACTCTCGTCACATCTGGCTCCACACGACCTAAGTTAAAATGGTGGCATACGTGTAGGTGGAAAACTGTATTAATTATGGTTTTCATACAACTATATCTCACTGTATTACTTATCGTTTTCATACAACTATATCTCACTGTATTAATTATCATATTCATAACCCTATATCTCACTGTATTAATTATCGTTTTCATAAAATTATATCTCACTGTATTACTTATGGTTTTCATAACACTATATCTCACTGTATTACTTATCGTTTTCATACAACTATATCTCACTGTATTAATTATCGTTTTCATAACACTATATATCTCATTGTATTAATTATCGTTTTCATTAAATTATATCTCACTGTATTACTTATGGTTTTCATAACGCTGTATCTCACTGTATTACTTATCGTTTTCATATCACTATATCTCATTCTATTAATTATGATTTTCATATCACTATATCTCACTGTATTAATTATGGTTTTCATATCAGTGTATCTCAGTGTATTACTTATAGTTTTCATATAACTTTCTCGCTGTATTACTTACGGTTTTCATATCACTATATCTCACTGTATTACTTATAGTTTTCATGTAATTTTCTCACTGCACACCGTGGCACGAGCCCTCATCCACATACAGTCGCCCCACAAACAACGGAATAACAGACTCCGTAAATACTGAAAGAAAAGAAATTATTATTTACAGTATTTACTAACAACATACGACTCCTGCCATCACTTGCTCTGCTGTTACAAAAATCAAGACGTCGTACCTGTTTCAACTCCACACACACTATGAACACATGTAGAACACACAACACTTCACCTGATTGTTTGTACAGTTCGCATGGCGTTTAGAGTCTGTACTTATAGGGGGCGCCCCTCTCTGCTGTCCTACACCCTGACGTCAGAAAGTCCTTTGGCTACTCCTGGGTCACAATCACAGAGTTCCTAACTAATAGAGGGAGCGCTGAGACCTGCAGAGTGACCCCGCGGCGACGCCATCTTACTCTGCCTCATCCCGACTCATTCCTACAAAGCGCCATAGTCACGTACACTGTGAATTGTTTATATTTGGAGGGTCCAAGCTTCGTTTACGAATCTGTGGTGAGTAAGATTTTGATCTGAAACTATTATTAACTAGAGGAGCATTATAAATATATAAAAATATACATTTATATAATTTA
>SMGT01009069.1:0-14721 GCA_004794575.1 Lanistes nyassanus
TTAGTTCAGAGGTTAGTTTACCCCCGCACTCTCTCCAACCCTTAGCCCACCACATCTGACTGGCCTATCCAGTGAGCCCACGTGATGTGTGACGCTTTCGAGAGCGCTTATCAGCGGGGAGGAGACAGGCCGAAGACAAAAATCTGGATTTCAATTACAGATATTGTACCTTGCCCTAAATAGTGCTGACGAACACAACACGGAGGAGCGTAAATAAAATAAAAACTTACCAGGATTAGGAAAAGGCCTGCTTCCACACATGCTGCTCCGGCGGCTGGAGAGATCCTCATAATGAAATTTATGAATGGATCCTCCAACCGCCAGTAGACCCCCAACAGCACACCACTGAGCGTCACTGATGGCAAAAATGCTGCAAGGGAGGCAGGCGACTCTTTCACCTCATGCATGCACAGCGCTTCCAGGCGTCCACCGCGCGAGACAGATCTTCAGCCTGTGGCGGCGCTGATGATGGGGATTCCAAGACAGGGCTGGTTTACTAAGGGTTCAGCTTACGAGTAGCGGGCTGCCGACCCTGGGAAAAGTGCGGACCAAGACCAGAAGGTTCCCTTGACCTTGACTTTGTGGCATTCTTTGGCGCTTGGGCGGAACATGCCAGAGGTCTCCTTCCGCATCAGGAACGGCCACAAGAGAGCCCAAGTGCTGCGGAAGCCAGTTCCCGTGCTTCAGTGTTGAGGCCTGAGCATCAAGGAAGGGGTGACAGGGCCAACACCCAGAGCTGCTGCCGACTGTCTGCGGACACTAGGGGCCACTGACAGGAAGACGCCCACGTTCGGAGCCACACTGTTGATGTATGCGGATGCAGCCAGACGAGTCAAAACATCAGCTGCCGCAGCCGTTTGGTGGAAACAACACGCAGGTCAGACAGCTGCTCATTCCAGCAAACCGCAAGCCATCAGAGGTAAGGATGGAGGCTTCCAGAGCTTTGACAGTGGCATCCAAAGCCAAGACAAGGTCGAGCTGGTGACGTGTGGCAGATTGAAAATAGTCAAACGCCGACATTTGACACCAGCATCCACATGGTCGGAAGAAGCACTTGGCAGAAACGCCAGGTCATCATGCGAGACTGGAGGGGTGACTGCTGGATCCAGCAAGAGGCCGCAAGACGCTGGGACACGGACGTGGGCCAGCCATCAGAAGGCTGTTCACTCTCAGAGAGAGTCGTCCCCATGTAGCTTGCGCTGCAGTCAGTCGAGTGCAGTTGGACAAAACCACGAATGGAAACGATGGGATTAGTGGTTTTTTTTCAATAAACCCTGTTTCATTCGACTTCAAAGGTGTGAAAGCACCTTAACCTGTCCATGACACTAACAGACTGTCATGTCTGTTCCGTCCTGTATGTACACACCGTTTCTTGCCAGAACTTCCTCACATAGAGCAAAATACGGGTATCAGACGATATCACAAACCAACCAAACAACCAACCAGCCAGCCAGCCAAATATCCAAACAAGCCAGTCATCCATCCACGAACCACCCAAAACGCAACATAAATTCTTCACGCATGCATGCTCAGTCTGCTTACACGTGACTCCTCTAAGCAGAAACCAGCCAAAGTCGAACTACAAATGTCACCTATTTTGTGGAATTCCAAAAAAAGTCTTCTGGGGGAAAGGGGGTGTTTCTTTGCTGTTCAGTTTGTGGATTTAAAATTTTTATTATTCTTGTGTTTGGTTTTGTTTGCTTTGGTATTTGCATGCCTGCTCTACCATCTCTTCTTTTTGTCTTCTCTCTATTTGATATTACTTTTTACAGGGTTTATGGCGTTGGACAGGCCGACGCCACCATGCCAAGCCTTGCATCTTATGACTTCGGTCGTGCTGTGTACACTGCCCTTGAAGCTGGCACAGAGTTACCTACCCTGCCAAACACACCGGAAGTGGCCCAGGCACTGCTTGTTTTCCATCCAGAAGACAATACGGCCTGTACCGACGAGGAGGAGCAAGTCAACCTGCTTAGATTTCAGCACCTGACATCAGATCAGCCAACACAGAGGTCATTTCTGTTGCTGGAGGCCTTGCGTCGTCGGAGGCTGGACGCCGTGCAGCAGCTGCATGACGCATGCCCTCAGCTGCTTATATCACTTCCGATCTTCATCCCATTGGCTCCTCAGCAAGGAGGGAGAACGAGTCTGGCTGCTCCTGACAGCTCCGCAATCGTTTTCTGGACCTCCTGCCAGCAAGCCGACGCTACCCCAGCAGCCTGGGACTTTGCCCCCTTTCGTAAAATTTCCCCCTTGTTAGATGCCGCTGTGGAGAACCACGCTCTTCTCGCCTTCGTTCTGCGGAACCACCCCGAACTTCAGCGGAGCGCGGCAGCTGTGTGTGGACCGTTCAAAGCCTCGTACCACATAAAGAACACTGCCAGCACAGACGGCAGTGAGCAGGTGGGGGCAGATTATTTGGAACAGGAAGCGGGCTATAGCAAAGGTCAAGGATGGATGGAGACGAAGGGAAAGGACACGCAGAACGAGTTTATTAGCCACCTTCCGCATCTGGACCCCAGCGGTCCTGTGGCCCTCTGCCTCCAGCAGGGTGTGCCGGAGGTGCTGGAATACCTGCTGTACAAACACGTGTGGAGGCACTTCCTGTTGGAGGACGTCTTGCTCTTGCCACAGAACAGCCAGGTGCCAGATTTGGAAAGTCGCACGGCCGGTGTCGAGTGCTGGTTCTTGCACTGTACGGCGCTGATGGGTTGTCCGCTCCTGCTGCATCAAGTGCTGAGCGGCGCCTACGGGGGACTCAACCGCCAGCGATATGCAGCACCACCAAAAACAATGACATCAGGCTCCTGCAGAACTGTAATACGCAACTTTGCCCAGAGTGGTGAGGACAACCCACAGCGGACCAGCAAGGCGTTCAGATCTGATCACCTGACAGACGAGGGACCGTGTCCCTTTGCAGACAGTGTAGACGAGGGAGTGGAGTCGGTGACTAGGGCACAGGATGGGAGGCAGGCGGCAAACCAGCACCCTCAGCAGACTGAAGTGCTGCATGATGGGAATGTGGAAGAGGCTTTGCATATTGAAGAGGTGACCTGCCAGAAAAACAACCACAAGATAAAGTCCGACAAGGGGAGGGAGAAGGAGTGTGAGGCTGGTTCCAGGCGGGGGCGGCCGAACCCTAACGCGCTACTGCCCGTGTCGCTGCCGGTCATGGACCGCTGGATCTCGCGCTGCATGCACGTGCACGTCACGCCTCTGCATCTGGCTTGCTGGCGATGCGATGTCGCTTCCATCCGGGTCCTTCTGCAGCACGGGGCTGACGTAAACGCTGTAGCCGACGAGGTGGAAGGTGTGTGTGTGTGTGTGTGCGTGCGTGAGTAGTAGTAGTAGTAGTAGGGGTATGTGACCAGCTGATTGTGTTTTTAAACCATTTGTATGTGTTGGTACGTACTTATGCGCGTGTAAATGTGCATGTATATAAGGTCTGCTTTTGGGGCTCGTTTACTAGGTGTGGGGATGGAGATGTGAGCGCTGACGGACCCTCACCATAGAGTTTAATCTTTGCACACACAGTGCTGCATCGTTCATCACCATTTGCCGTCATCACTTTAGCTTGGATTAGACTAGAGAGATCTATGAAAGGCCAGCTGTGTCTGTAGTGTGTGCAGAAGCGGAGAAGAGCATTAGCAGCATGCACAGCGGCAGCGCCCTCTCCGGCTCCGGGGGCTCGGGACCTACCTTCAACAACACCCCTCTCTCCTCGAGCTCCAACCTGGGCTTGGCCTTGCCTCCTTTCGACCAGGCGCCTTTTCGCGGCAGCTCCAGCACGTTCGGCCCTGGCTCCAACACCAGCCTGGAATCGGCGCTCAGGGCAACGCCGCAGGAGCGCAGCAGACTGACGTCCCTGGGGCTACTGGCGCTGGGGCTGCGCTCTCCCCCTGACTTCTCATTGTCTCTAGGCCGCGAGCTAGGGCTGGTGCAGGCCACGCTGCCCGAGACGAGCAACAGGCAGGTGGACCGCGGCAGCCAGCAGACGCACGCGCGAGTCATGGAGGCCCTGCGGCTCTTGCTGGACGCCGGGGCTGACGTCAATGCGTCGTGCACCATCTTCCGCAAGACCTTCAGGTTTAGAATGTACTCCGTGCTTTTGTACGTGCGTGCGTGGGTGCATGCGTGCCTGGGTGCGTGCATGCGTGAGGGCGTGCAAAAATGCTATTCCTCTTCCCCACCTTTGCAAGGGGGGTGGGGGGTGGGTCTGTCACAGCTAGCTTTTTTTAAATAATTTCACATTTGGACTACATTTGTACAAATATCGGGTGCCATAAAAGCTAAAAGCTTATGAACTGGTCACCACATAAAATCTAAAGCATATCGCATGCAGCCGTCACACAAGAATATTACACAATAGAAGTCGTAACAACAGATGAAGGCTAAAGGGGAACAAATGTACAATGAACGTCCTGCGTTTATTTCAGCATAACCAGTGTTAGGCAGAAGTAATGGAAGGAAAGGGGTTAGAAAGTGGGGTGGTTTCAGGTAGAGTATCATATGTGCCATTGATTTTGGACAGTGGTCGATAACATTAGAAAAGGCTCTGAGAGCGGGATAATGAGACTTACGGGTGAGCGGAATATAAGTACCGACGAACTTTTAGATGCAGTTTGTTGTGTAGGCTACGGAGAGTTTTTTTCACCGAATCCATATGAACTGAGAAAAAGCGGTAAAGGTATGTTTTTAGAAACGTTTAGATTCCTTCATAAATTTTTGGACGCTTAAAAACACATCAGTATTCACAGAATTAGGCAGACTTGTGTAATATAAGAAAAGACATACTGTACACTATGCTGTACACTATACTGTACACTTTTTCCACTTCTTTATTTTCCTTCGTTCTTCCTTTGTCCAACTATTCGTCTTATCGTCCGCCCGTCGTTCAGGCCTGCGCGAACACATGCATGCACAGACACGTACACGCACGCAAATACCCATGCATGACACAGACAAGTGGAAGAGAGAGAGAGAGAGAGCCCCGGCATAGACCACGCACGCACGCACGCACGCACGCACGCACGCACGCAAATACCCATGCATGACACAGACAAGTGGAAGAGAGAGAGCCCCGGGATAGACCGCATACATATTTTTTTTCTGTCCTTTGTTGAACGATAAATCAGTCGCTACACTCGATATATATATTTCTGATCCCAGACCACTGGAGCTTTTTCTGCAGCCTTCCGTGGACCTGTACTATGCGCCACTCATGCCACGGGGCGGACGCGATTCAGCTGTGCAGCGCTGCATGGATCTGGAGCGGGCAGGTGAGCTGGTGCTGAGCGCGTGCTGGGAGCTTTTGGATCGGGGAGCAGAGCTGGGCGCCAGCTTCCGGTCCACCGTGGAGTGGAACCTGTTTCACATGGACTGGATGTTCCTGCAGGACGAAAGGCTGAAGCAGCGCTTTGTTCACCTGGCCATCTTCCTGGGACTCTTCCCGCCCTGCTGTCTTACTGGTCCGCTGATCTGCTCCTGCAACGCTAGCGCCTCCTTGAACCCCGAAGGCGCCTCAGGCAGTCCCAGCAGCCAACGCAATGCAAGCGTTTCGCGTTCTTTTTTCGTAGGAGAAGCATTTCCGGTAGGGTCCTTTCCTGCCCATCCACCCCCTTCGGCTGGTGCCTCTGTTCCGTCTTCTCATCTCGAACTGACGTTGCTGGGGAGACCCCACACCAGCATCGACCATTACCCCGCTGGTCACTTTCCTGTCGTGGTTGATGCATATTCTGGTGTCACCAGAGGTAGCTACCACGGCGTTGTCGCCGAAGGCATCCCCAGCACGTCTATGTCCACCACAGGAGGTCACCTGGTGGACGGAGTTCGGACTGAAGAGGATGTCGGGATAACTGGCACAGCAGATGCCTTACGGCAGCGGGCAGAGGAAAGCACTGCCGCTACCTTCAGCTCGCTTCAGCAACGTGTCTTGCAGCAGCAGCTGCTGCACCAGCAAGGGTGCCCAATGGGCGACGTGCCAGCCAGGTGGCGCTACCAGGCGCAGCTGTGGCTGTGGGCGGCCGAAGAGCGACAGCAGCGCATCATGGAGCGTTGTGTCATCGACATCGTGCGGCTGTCCGTTACGCCAAGGGTCTTGCTGTCGTTGCTGAGGTTCCTGGCCTTCCCGGACCTGCGCCTGATGGCCGCCATCACCGACAGCAGGTCCCGCGAGTGGCGCGGCGATACCTCGACCGTGGAGGAACTGCGCGAGGCCTTGTGGCAGGCGCACACCCGCTCCCTCAAGCACTCGGCCAAGGTCGCGATACTGATTGCAACCAGGTGGCGCTACAGGGCTGTGCAGGCGCTTCCTATTCCAGAGAGTCTCAAGCGGTACCTGGTTGATGCTCGCTGCTAGACAGACAGGAAGGTGTTCCAAGGTGTGAGCTTATTCGATGGCGTTGAAGACGAAATAGATGACAAGCTGTGGTATCAGCAGACACTATTCGTCTTTCGAAAAATGGTATATAATGTATTAAGGGAAAGAATGTTTCAGAAAGTAGTTATGCAAGAAGAAAAGGGCGGAATGAGCGAGGAAAGAAACCTAGTTTGGAAAGTTCACGAAGGCTATTCCTGTCTTTGACAAGTGCAGTCAAGATCTATTTTTAAGAACTTATAAACCGTATTCTGTTGTGTTTTATTTTTATGAATACAGTATCACGATTTTTAAGGACAGTTACAATTTTCTGGTGTCATTTTATAAATGCAGTGCTAGCGTTTTTAATTATGTGTGTGTGTGTGTGCGTGTGCGTGCGTTAGGGGGTGGTGAGGTGTCATGTGACTAGGGAGTTTCTGTGGTGTTTCGTGTCAGGTAAATGTTCTTTGAAGCAGGTGTTTAGTGAAGAGGCGCTTGATGTTGAAAGTGGTTTTATGTGTGTGAAGTGTAGTGGCGGTGTTCAGGTGAGGGCAAGTAGAGCTGTGAGGAACATTGCACGGGGTGGAGCAAAATCATCAAACTTAAAGAAATCCCAGTAGTGCCATGTACATGTATGACAGGCCGCGAAACATCAATCACATCATTAACAGCTTGTGTATGATGCTGCCGTACGATGTAAGATCAAAATAAAATTTAAAAACTGGATCAGATTTGCTTCGAGTTGCACATGCAACTGAAATGCTGTGGACGTGAAGTCTGTCCATTGAAAATGACAACGATTAAAAAAAAAATAGGACGACTAAATAGTTTTGTAGCAGATGCTTTCGAATTACATTGTGGAACCGTGTTAAGTTTGAGATTTGGACTATGAAGCATTACTGACAGTACCTTTCGAATTCTACACAAGAAAAAGACAATGAAATTTAAAAACATGGTGTTCAGTAGTTGCATCAATTAGACTTCGGCAAGATGCTGTTAAAATGGCGCTGCCTTTGGTGATAAACTTTAGAGACTGACACCAGACACGAACTCCTTGTACAGTTTTGGGCGAGTGCATTGCCATATAGAGTCTGCATTCGTGTTTCACCACGCAATTTCCCTGCTATTTCCAATTCTGAGCTGAAGAATCACTAAATCGATGACAAACCGGACCTAAGTGCTTGACTAAAGGCAACGTTGTTAAAAGCTCTTCCTGATTAACCTACATGCACCATGTTTAAACATTAAACACTTCCTTGTATTGTAGACAGGGATTACAATATTTAAATGCACTTGATGAACATAAATGACAGGACCATAATACTCACGATCTTTTCTTCTTTTCCTTTTGAAACAAAAAGAAGAAGCCAACTTTACATTTAGGGTAAACAACAAAGAAAGTTCTCGTTTCCGTAATTCTTATACCACGGACGACGTGTTTAACAGCGCACGATCAGGATTTCTTTAATCTCTTCACTTATTTTCTCCCACGAAGACCTATATATGTTGTTTACTTTTCTTGTGTCGTTTTGGATTCTACATGCCCATCCGTGAAACAATAAACCTTGCCTTGATTAATAAATAGCAGAAAACAATCGAGAAACGTCTCGTTGATAGCAACATTTTAAGTAAAAAAACCAACCAACCAACCAACCAACCAACCAACCAACCAACCAACCAACCAACCAACCAACCAACCAACCAGCCAGCCAGCCAGCCAACCAACCAACCAACCAACCAGCTAACCAACCAAAATCCACCAGGAGTAAGTGGAACATAGAAGAATAAGTCGTTGTTTGTCGGATATACAGAATTGTCATCAAAATTAGCAGGCGACACCACCAATAGGGTCACGCACATCAGACAACACCATCCGATGCTGTTGGGTTCAGCTTGTAAGGACTTGAACAAAATATTCATTTCTTTATTCCATGTTAACTTTGGTTTCCGCTCCTCTCCCCCCTCCTTCCACCTCTCTCTAGTCGCCTGACACTGTAGGGAACAGAACTAGGACTGGTTGGCCCGGTGTCAGTATAAAGTGACTGGGTGGGACTGAGGCCCGTGTTGCGCCATCAGTCCCACGTGTGGCAGGAAGTAAACTTTGTCTAAGCAGCACCGTCCTAATATGCACATAGTTTGCAGCTGGACGTTAAGCAACAAATACCTCCCACCCCCACCCTCCCACCCCCGTGTTCCACCATTTATCTGTGCCGTATTGTGTACTAAGGACTATAAAATCTAAGATTTTAAGGGGAAAACTGATTTTGGTAAGAGCATGTCAATTTAGCCATCACGGTGCCTACATGCACTAACGCACACACTCACACACACACACTCTCTCTCTCTCACACACACACTCTCTCTCTCTCACACACACACACACACACACACACACAAAGCAAGCAAAAGTAAACCACTGTTTTTAAATAATAAGTATTTTTTTGTCATTGAAATGCAGGTTTAGTTTTGTGAGTTGTTTTGAACAAGCTAAGTCTTAATAGTTAGGTTTGATATATTATCGGTTGATGTTCAGTTTTTAATCCTGGTTATATTCATATTTTTCTGTTTTCTGCACCCAAAAATTATACATTTCTGTTCATCAGGAATGGACACAAAAGTATTTGTATAACAAAATATTTTTTAAACAAGCATCCCAGTGGAGGTAGCAAAAAAGAAATACTGCGTGATGTGGTCGAACAGTCGACAAGCCCATAACCATTGTCAAATGACACAACAATACATGACATAATAATAACTCAGTAAACAAGAAAGAAATGTTTCCCATTTCAAATCCGGTACACGAATGATTGAAATTTTTTTATATATAAAAATGGCAGTTTACACTGTACTGTACAGTATTGGAAGTTGGAATAAGCAAAATCAGTAGCTCAAACCAAAATAAACAACAAGATAGAAAGATTGACATGACACAAGAAGAAAACAAAATATTCAAGGAAAAAAACCACTTTCAGCAGAAACTTCCACTGTATTTTAAGATTAGGCATGAAGTAACGTGATAATGAGACTATCGTTTGAACACTATCCCTGACTGAATAGCAACTCAAAGGTTAAAACAACTTTTAACATTATCTTGCCATGACACATCAAGATTAAAAATACAATTGAACTTCCCTATTAAGACCTTCCCTATTACAATTTCCTCTTAGATAAGACCAAAATCTTTTTTAAGCGACCGCTCCTGAGTTACACGAAATGCACTCTATTAAGACCCCTCTCAGTTAAGACCTTCATCTGTTTGTGACCTTATTAATCTAACATTTAATAAGTCACAGACACTTGTAGTTAACCCCATGGTATCTAAGGACACACAGATACCCAGATACCCAGATAGATGAGGAATGCATAATCAGATAGGTTAACATTTCTGAAACATAAACATCCAAAAGCCATCACTAACAGAGTAGTATCATGTCGCGCACAGGACAAGAAGTTTTCACGACAGGCCCGTTTGAACGTCACAGTATTTTATTCAACAGTACGACGCTCAATACATTGGCGGGGCAGTTGAAAAAACAGTTTGTCAGTTCAAGTCTAGTGGGCTCCCTGCCATCTGATCAAGTCCCCAATGATCTCCTGTATCTTCTCACACTGTCTGGTCCCACCAGGGCTTATATATCCATATAGGATATTTTGGATTAGCTTTCTTTGTGCAATCAACGCAAATGTATGCAAACGTGACCCAAATCTTACTTTGCCGCCAGTTCTGTATGCACTAAGGCGACCTTGCATAGTTTCCCTCGCTTTTGGTTCTAAATTTTTCTTCCTACCACGGCCACAACTGAAAAGCGACCCCTACATTGCACGACACCTATATGTGGAAAATACCCTTGGCTACGGGTATCATTGCACCGAGGAACGAAATAACCCTACCAGATCTAGGTAACTCTTGGCGCTTATTGCATTTCGACCCCTCCCCTTTTTCTTTCTGATGTATTGATGCTTGCTCGTATTGAATAATATGTTCTCTCTTGCTTAGAATATTGTTTGCATACGATGTATTAATGTCTGTTTGATCAGTGAGGTCGTACTTTCGTGTTTGAAATATTGATGTATGACGGGGGAGGCTGACTGAGTGACTTGTCTGCATTTTATGATCTGAGAGCGCGAGAAAGAACCAGATTTATTGAATTTGACTGAATATTGCCTGCATATAGTGTGTTTAAACTTTCTCATTCTACTTTAGTATTACCGAAGAGAATTCTCTCCTAGAATCCCGCAGGCGGAAATTAGACGTCAGTATTAGGCCAGAACAGGAAAATTTAAACATCCAGAAGTTATCTAAAAATTTATTAAGCTTTCGGCTTGTTTCTCAACCGGAAAGACTAGGAAGACAAGCAGATCCGCCCTAAGGACCAATTAGGATCCTGATGATAGAAAAGTTATAAATTGTGGAATATTGATGTTCTAACTTGCTGAGCCAGCCCCCCCCCCGGCGTTTTAATATGTAGAGGAGCTTTACACACTGGGCCTTGTCTTCCTTGAGTGAAAGGACGAAAGCGAGGAGAGACAGTGTGGCGGACAAGAGAGAGACATCTACGTAGGGACTTATCAGTTGGAATGGGAGGTAATTCCTTCTATCGCAGCTAAAAAGTCCCTGGTGGGCCTTCCAAAGGACTGTCCCACGACGTAGAGCGCGCTTTTAATTCTTAAAGTAGAACGGGGGAAAATAACTTGATATTTCCATCCCTTCACGACGATCTGTACTGTACCACAGTGCAACTGCTTCCAGACAGGAACTCAGCTCGTCTAGGAGAGAGAAACCACCATTTCCACCCACAAAGTTCGCAGAAGGTTCTACGTGGTAGGACTCCACTCCAGAAGGCCTCTTGTCAGCGTGCCACTCACCCAGCAGCATCAGTAAGGATGCTTTACCGTGGCTCGAAATCACTAGAATTGGACACCCCACGACTAAAAGCCTGTGCTGTTGAGAGAAGAGTAAAGGTTCTGATTGCGAGAGCAATACCCGGTTTCCTGTGTTCGCTATCACGAATGTTAGAGTGGAGGTTTTTTGATAGTTTGGGGAGGAGTCACTATGGTTGGAAATATCGAACTGCACGTTCCATGATCCCTGTCAGGTGCAAAGACGAGATTCTGCATGTCCATGTGAGGCTGTGAGCCCCTTTGCTTGTGCAATCGGAGAAGACGTCCTCTGTGTGGATGACAATGTGCCAGCGCATAGGGTGCGGCTGGGGAAGGACTACCTGAAGCTTGAGACAATCGAGCAAATGGACTGGCCCGCACGATTCCCGGATCTTAATGCCAGTGAACTTTGCTGGTACATGGTCCAGAAAGCTGTTGCACGACACCCCCATCAGGCGTGCCCCATGGTGAGCTGCAGGATGAGCTTGAAAAGGTGTTGAATGCCCTGGGTTCCGTGGGGATCCAGAGACCTGCAGCACGAAAAGGCGCTGTGAGACGCTAGGGGCGCTGTCAGGCTTCGCAAAACGAGAAAATTCCGAAAACAGTAAATTAAAAAAATTGTCGAGTTTATGCTGATTAGGCTGACATAGCTTACAAAAACAGGGAAATATCGGAAATGGTATTTTAATAATTGTATTCGGCTAATACAGGTAGGGAACAAAAGTTTAAGTCGAGAGTACCACATTGAAAAGCCAACAGTGTCTTTTTCCGGCTTATGTAAATGACACACAAACATACTTACAGCCCTGTGGTACGGGTACCAAAGCTTCGTTGAGGCAAGATCACGTAAGTTAAAATAATCTCATCAAAATAGATGTAGTACGTCACTGGAAGTCGTATTAAATGAAAAAGAACGGAAAAGGTTTAATGGCGTCGACTGTATTTTTGCTGCTGAATAATGATGTGTGACTTATTTGTTCGTGTCTACAACAAACAAATAAACAAACGAACAAAAAAGCAATAAATGAATAGTTTTCGTAGTTCTAGAAACTACATGCGACAGCCTAAACTGGGATACAGAACTTTTATGTAGGACTATAAACTCTAAGTTCTTATTGCACTTGTCAATAAAGAAAGAAGCACACATAAAAGTAAGGAATAAGGACTTGACCAGAGAAACTTACCCTTTGGTAACCTTGTAGATGGTAGTATTGAATAGGCCGTCAGTTCTGTGAAAGAACTGGTTTTGTTCTTACGGACCCAGGAAACAATGATTCCTGTAGGAGTCATAGACAGGCCAGACGGTCTGGATCTGCGATGAACAAGCTTTTCTACTTCTCCATCCCTTGTCACCACGATCACACAGCCAGCGGAACTTCTGGCCAGGTAGCAACAGATTCTACCGCTGTATATGGCTACGTACATGTTGCCGACTTCATCGAAGTCAATCTCAGCCGGTTCGTTCATTTGCAATTTGGACAGGTCGACACCGTTGAACGTTCTCTCCAACTCTCCACTATCTATTTTTAGCCTATGCAAACGGCCCTGTGTAGAGTCAGACACGTACACAGAATCGTTAAAGAACTTGAGGCATTCAGGGCTCTCTATTTCTGTGCTATTTGTGCCGTCGAAGATCGTTCTGATCACGTGCCCGTCACGTGAAAGGATGTCGATGCGCGCGCTGGCAAGACTGTTGGGATCTTCCTCAGCGCCGACGATCAGCGTGTCTCCAGGACCGCCAGTGATCCCACTGTACTTTCTAGCGGTTGTTACTGTCGACACCAGCTGGGGCTCAGTCGTCGAAACGTCGACGAAGTGAATGATGCTCTCAGTTAGTGTTGTTACCGCTACCAAGCCGTCGCTTAGCAACGCAAGAGACAATGGTGTGTTGTCCAGGACAAAGCTTTTCCCTATCCTGGCCTGCGTTTGCAACGACACCAACATCAACTCGTTCTGTTCTAAGTCAGACCCAATAACTTTTCTGTCCTTTGTGACGACCAGGGAGTACAAACGTCTGTCACCACTACCAAAGCCAGACGAAAATATACTGAACTCTTCTTTTAGCTCTGGTATTTCTCCTGTTAAAGTTTATGAGGAAAGGTCAATAGCCATAGTCTTCATTCTAAAAATAACATCTATTAGAGTAAGTGCTTTTTTTACAATCTTAGTAACTATAAACAAGAAACAGTGTGACTTCCGTCAGCCGTAATACCACAGTTTGAAAGAAATGAAGAGAACTAAAGAGGGGGAAAGAGGAAGGTAGATAAGGTCAATACGACAATCACGCCGCCTTTGTCGACGGCTTGGATCACGATGTCAGCGCGTTGCCGGAGGCATTCCAGGGCTCGTAAAAGACACCACGGACACTCTGACTCACTGACAGGTTCATTTCCTCCCATGCTTCCACACCCACCCAACCTTTAAGCCTAAATGCGACGTCTCTAGACACCTCCTCCATACCCCACAACTATGGTCTGACGGTCCTCTCATTTTCCTCGACCAGTGCAGTGATCCTTGCATCCCACCTAGCCACCCACCAAAAAAGCTGTGTTGCTATGGGAACCAAGATGGGACCTAGCTATGCTTGCTTGTTTATGGGTTGGTTGGAACACAAAATTCCCAACGGCTACACCTGTCCTACACCCGACCTGTACAAACGTTACACTGATGAAGGTCTGGGTTCCACCTCCCTATCAAAGTCTGCTGCTTTATTACATCCAATAAGTACAACACTTCCACCCTTCCTCCACTACACCTACAACTTTTCCGCCACATAAATTATGTCACCTTCCTTGAAATCAACATAATCCTGCAAAATAGCCATTTAGCAACCACCATCCACTGCAAACCCACAAACTCACACGCATACCTGGATTTTTACTCCTCCCACCCTCCACCCTACACGGCATGCCCTAATCACAGTTCCTCAGACTCCGGAGATTATGCTCTGACGACATGGACTTCAACGAACAGTTTGACAGAATGTTAGATTTCTTCTTGGCCCACTACCATCTTTACGACCTTTTGTATGCTGCCAGACAGAAAGCCGCTACAACACAACGCACATCCACACTCCACTCCATCCATAACACCACACACGCACACGCACACACACCAAGACTGTCTCTACACCACTCACACTCCACTCCACCCATAACACCACACACACACACACCCCAAGACTGCCTCTACACCACTCCCACTCCACCCATAACACCACACACAACAAGCCTGCCTCTACACCACACAAACGCACACTCCACTCCACCCATAACACCACACACACACCAAGACTGCCTCTACACAACACACAGTCACACTCCACTCCACCCATAACACCACACACACCAAGACTGCCTCTACACCACACACTCCCACTCCACTCCACCCATAACACCACACACAACAAGCCTGCCTCTACACCACACACACTCACACTCCACTCCACCCATAACACCACACACACACACACACCAAGACTGCCT
>SMGT01009069.1:18200-70387 GCA_004794575.1 Lanistes nyassanus
CTTGTAATTCATCTGCGGCTTGGTTTAGAGTGAGAGGGACAGAAAGATTCAGCACGGCGAGTGAGTCAGTGGAGTGAGTGGAGTGAGAGAGAGAGTGTGTGTGTGTGTGTGTGTGAGCGAGTGAGTGGGTGTGAGTGTGAGAGTGTGAGTGCGTGAGAGTGAATGTGTGCGACTGTGTGTGTGTGAGAGTATGAGTGTGTGCGTGCGAGTGTGTGTGACTGTGTGTGGTGTGCGTGCGTGTGTGGTGCGTGTGGTGCGTGTGTATGACTGTGAGGGTGTGTGGTGTGTGTGTGTGTGGTGCGTGCGGTGTGTGTGTGACTGTGTGTGTGTGAGAGTATGAGTGTGTGTGCGCGAGTGTGTGTGACTGTGTGTGGTGTGCGTGCGCGTGTGTGGTGCGTGTGGTGTGTGTGTGACTGTGAGGGTGAGTGTGTGGTGTGTGTGTGTGGTGCGTGCGGTGTGTGTGTGACTGTGACTGTGTGAGTGTGTGTGTGTGTTGGTAAATGGAATAACATGATTTTAAATACTGCGACTCGCGGTGTTCCCTATAATATGCGGTGGAGTGTTACTGTGCAGGTACAAGTCATGCTACAGGCTTACGTGATGAGATTCTCGTCTCACTCCCGACAGCATGGGAGATCGATCGTTGTGTAGAGCGATTTCTAACCCGCTTGCACCCTTAGCTCTACCCGTGGCTCACACAGACAAATTATAGGCTGTGGAAGCGAACAGTCTTCACCAAATGTTTTCCCGAAGGGAAGCCTTAGGGTTGCTGTTGTTCTCCCCTCTGACTGTAACCGCAGAGCTGTTTGTCTAACATCTTTGCTTTTCTGTCGTCTCCTTTTCCCCCATCTTCTGGACCAGTCGCCTGCCTTTCTTCTACAAACTACTTTTCTTTGAGATTGATGGTTCCCCCGTTTATGAGTGGTGTAGTTGGGGTTAGAAAGCGAATCTTAGTTGGTGGTATGGCGGATGTTTCTGCATGCCATATGGCACTAGCATTTTGATACTTTCAGCCCATTACTTATGTATCTAGTTCCTTTTCGTTTAAAATCTTACTAATTATTTTGTACTGTTTGTTTTTAATATGGAGTCCGGAAAAAAACTGAGAGAACGCTCAACGCCTCCAGCCACTTTTTTGTGTCCTTCTAAAGTTTCATATTTGGTGGGCTATCAAGCTGATGATCTATTATTGTATAGGGTGTATAGAGTGTATAGAGTGTATAGAGTGTATAGAGTGTATAGAGTGTATAGAGTGTAAAGAGTGATTTGAACGTATATGTTAACAGTAGGTTGAATTTGCAACTATGAGGGTACTGGTAAAACTTGGCACGTAAGTCGTCCGTATAGTTCCCCTTCGTTCGACAAGAGCCTTTAAGCAACAAAGAAAGAAAGAAACAAGCAAACAAAGCAATCCAAACCAAACCAACTGTTCCAGACGAGGCAAAATTCCTGTGGGGGTGAGGGGAGGGAAGGGAGGAAGTCTGTCGTCGCCACAGCTGTCTGCCGACACTTTTCAGGTCAAAAGGTCAGGACCCAGTCTGTTCTTTAAGCACCGGCAGCTCTTCGGACGAAATCGATATCAATAGTCTCATAGCAGCTAAGCTTCGATCCTTATCGCGCGTGCAGGTGTGGCGTGACAACACTGACCTCGGCCGCCTGGGCGGGTCTGACAGAGTGTGACAACACTTGAGTGCGCCCCCGTTCTTGCAGGTGCACTTGTGCGACGCCCGTCTAAAACTGTTCAGACCTGACAGTCCTCGTCTGCTCAATGGCTCTCATTGGTGATTTATGTTAATCAGGTACTTCCCATTCCACAGCTAGTACTCCCTAGAACCCTCGATGTTAATTTAAAGTTTTGTCAATACATTTTTGGATTGCTTTCAATTCCAACAAATTTTATAGATGCCATTGTAAACGGAAGGGGTGTAGTGGTGTGAAAGGTCGGACAGTAACTGCCTCCGTTAACTGAGCTGGAAACGAAAATTGGGAAAAAAATTAAAAACGCAAAATTTATCAAACTAGATTAATTCGTGATATATATGTAACTATCCTAATAAGAGTTGTAAATTGTAAATTTCGTTTAGACAGTTGATCGATGCTCAGAATAAAATCTCATCCCGATCTGCACCCAGTCTTGGGTGAAGTGAATGCTTTCCAACAGGTACAAGTGAAATAATGTCTGCGGCCTTGATACTGTGAGGAGTTTTATCGAAATAGCTTATGTATTACTGCAATAGCAGACGTGTGACACGTTTTACGCCAACAATGAAATGTTATTTAGGCTAGCGCTGTATTGGTTTTTTTAAATTACGGTCGATGAAAGAATTTTATCAATACCTAAAACAGAAGCGGTAGGTGCCGTGTTGACTCTGTAGAGTTGTGATATTTTAGGAGATATAATAACTGAAAAATAACTCTACGTCTAACAATTAAAGAAGCTCTAAAATTTTGGTATTTAATCGCATGATCATAGGCTGTTTTGTGCTTTCACGAGGACAAACAATAGATTTCTGAGCAGCCGTGTGAGGAGAGAGAGAGGGAGGGAGGGAGACATAGCGGGGGTTGAGTCTCTCAGCGTGTTCAGACTCGAAGGTGATCATGCCAGTACGAAGTACAAAGCTGCCTTTGTCTTTACGTGTGACTTTGGAAATCTGAGACGATTGTCATAGAAGCCCAGTAGGAACCTTTCAACCGACCTGCAGTGTTTTAACAAGCAACAATTTGCATGCTTGGCGTGTGGGAGTACGTTGTAAATACACGGCTGTGGAGGCACGTTCATAGAACAGTGTCATAAAATAGAAACTAGCAAGTGTAAAAGTATAATAATATTCCTGGGTGGATTCTTCCAGAGTGTTTAAGGAAAGTTTACTTCTACCTTTTACTCCGTCGAATAAAAAGTAATATATATATTAAATCTTACAATGATATTCAGTAAACTTTATGGTTTTTGTTTAAAATTTTTGTTATATTTTCCTTTTCCTTTCCTTAGTTCGAACATTGCGGGTATCGATAAACCATGTAATGCCATGTACATAAACCATGTAATGCCCGGGAAACGGATGACGTAGAGGTTAGACCGCATTCCTCCGAGTCCGCAGGGGCAGCCACAGGCTGGTTCGATTCTCGTATGACGCTGTACAGCCCCTGCCCCTCCCCCAGCTGGGAATGACCACCTGACTTCACGGGTTAAGGCCGGCTTAGACGCTTCAAAGTTTTCGTTGTTTCAAAGCGAAGAAAGCTTCGATTGAAGGCGCCAGCTTTTACATGCGGCACGATGCAGTCGCCTTGACCCCGTGGGTGAGATCATTTGACCTTTTGCCCTGATGTTCGTGATAGTGCCTGGCAGGGTTTCAAGGTTTCGGAAAAGAAAGCCATTATATCCGCCCAAAACCTTGAGCAGGACCGGTTCCGAGGTGGTTCAAGGCTTGAAAAGCGTTTCAAGACGTTTCAAAGTACCAACTTTGAAGCGTGTAGACCGGCCCTTAGGGAAGGTAAGGAAGCGAGGGAGCGGAAATGGACAATGGCCTGACGATGTAGGCCCACAGACAAGTAAATACACACTCTAGCACCCGACGCTAGTCGGAATGAATGATTGTGTCAGTTGGTGAAGGAAATGGAAACCAACTCTAAATGTCCTGCCTTCAGTAGGATCCAGTAGATTCCGTAAACATGCTACTTTAAATTGCTACAGAAAATCTTGATGCCTAAACCGAGAGAAGAAAATATATGGGCATTCCGACCTTGCCGCATGTGCACACACTCCCACGTACGCACGCACTGAAACGACACACCCCGTAGACATGTCCAGATACGCACACTATCACTGGGATGAATACACGCACACTAATACTCACCAAAGCACACATTGCTTTATTTGTTGCCGCTCCCCCTCCTCTCCCTCAGTCGACACCCCCCCCCTTAACGCGTCGTTCTGTGGGTAGGGGACTGTAGTCACCCGTCCGCTTGTTGAAATAGATAACGACACGCAATGCCGGGTAGTCAGGGCTTGCCGTGCAGGTTGGGGCACATCGACTCGGGTGTAATACCAAATGCACGACAAAAACTTATATCACGTACGCCGTAGTCAGCAGCGAAGGGCAGTGACTGCTTGAAGGTAGAGTCAATATATCTTTCATACTACAGACCTGCTTCTCGTTTGAACATTAAGTCCATTACTGTCTATTCAGTGAAATGTTTAGCCCTTTAATTTGTGTCAACTGTTCTGTGTGGAGAAAAGACGTTTAGACATTTCCCTTATCCCCCAATAATCACATTTACTCTCTTATGCACGCACTCAACCCCTTTTGTTGTGTTTTTAAATCCAAAAATATATCTAGTCATATTCACTGTCATACAGTCACAATAAGAGAAAACAAAAACTTACAAAGTTCCCTAGAAACTGTTTGTCACTAGTAACTTCGCAGGAAGCATACGGGAAATCTGTACCTTCTTCCACCCGAGTAACACTGATTGGTGTTTTGTATCGATAAATGTCTGCATGCCTGTGCTCGTCTACAGAAACCCCATAACAACATCAACAACACTATACCGCTGACCCGAAATCTTATTAACGCCTCAGCTGAGCGGAGCAGAGCCAGCGACGGTATCGGGTAGGCGGAGAGCAGGAGAGGGTACTTAAAAATGCGAGCGTTAGTAGTTACGGCGGCAGTGTCGACGTCTGAGAGCTGACTGCATTCTTCAGCTTCCACAGCTCAGCTCCCAAGACGTTCACAATTTTCGTTCAGTCGGATTCCCGCGGTCGTTCTCCGGCCATGGTAGTCAAGGACTCACTCAGCAGATAACACTTCGGTCTCGGGTGAGTACCACGTACAGTCTCTGCGGTAGCCTAACGGCAGTCTCACACAAGCCTACGTTAATTCGTTTTGGTTTAACAGGTCTAACAGTTAAGGCGTCCGCTTCCGAGGCAGGAGGTCGGTGGTTCGCTTCCCGGCCAAGTCAAACATAAGACTTCAACCTGGCAATCTGGTGGCTGCCCTGCCAAAAGCTTGACACTATAGGGAACAGTACTAGGACTGTTTGGCTCGGTGTCAATATGTCCTGACAGCAGTCCCACGTGCAGCCGCACGTTAACTTGTCTCAAGCAATACTGTCCTGATATGCACCTAGTTTCCGACGAGACGTTAAACAACAAAAACTTGCCAACCACAGTGTGTACAGAAAGGGTTAACAACTTGTCAAGGACAATATAACTACGGGGTTCATGTAGTTAGATATCTAGACTTATCTTTCTTTAACCCTGGTAAGAATACAATTAAGATTCATTGTGAAGGAGGTTAGGGGGAAATCCCTCGACCTATGCGATCTATAAATACTCTGAAGCAGTGTTATTTATAACTTTTGAATGCAGACACGATTTCAATTGTAAGACGTTTCAATAAGTGTCAGAACGGCTCCGTGATCCTTCGATTTACATGCTTGCCGGTTTTTGTTCACGTCGAAGAATGAAATTCTGAACACCTGTCAAAAAATCTGACGTCTGGTTCCTCCCAATTTCAGGTGCCCGATAATAAATTAACGGATCGTCCAGGACCTGCTAAACCTTTTCTGCTTATCGAGCTGCCGTGATCTCCCTGCAACATGGCGAACTTTTGTAGCAACATCAGTAAGAACACCTGTTTGAAAAAAAAAACTTATGAAACGAGGAGTGGCTTTTCTCACTCACCAGTCCAACATGGATTGCTGTAACTGTCGTGATGATTAACTTCATTTCATAAAATCATTTGAAAAGATCGAGTTTTAGACGTCAAGGACGTCAAAGAGTTCCAGGATCAAGCTGTGAGTTACTGCCTTACTCGTGCCTGGATCAAGCTGAGTTACTGCCTCACCCGTTCAGCCCTGAGCAAGCTGTGAGTTACTGCCTCACCCGTTCTGCCCGGATCAAGCTTTGAGTTACTGCCTCACCCGTTCTGCCCGGATCAAGCTGTGAATTACTGCCTCACCCGTTCTGCCCTGTAGGGGTGGATGCGCACTTGACTGCCGAGGATAACTGCCAGCGCAGCTCACCCACTGGGAAAAATCAAAGCTCGGTCGATACAGGTGTGTGACAATCGCAACCTTAACTACCCGACGGGCAGAGCTTTGTCGCGATTGGTCATCATAAATTGGCGCTCCCAGAAACTCGTTCCATGGTGAAGTCAACTTCGTGTCGTTGAGATTCTAATCACTACTCTGCGACGTCGTTGGTTGCATTGAGATTGTGTGCGCGCACGTGCAGGAGAATTCTCCGCCATTACTGCAAAGCGTCATCCTTCTGAAAAACTTGGGGACAAACGTCTGCGTGCATAATCAAGAGGAACATCAGTTGCAGACCAAAGAGGTAAAAGGTACACGGAAATATTTAAAGTGTACGGATTTAGTCATTTCGTCTCTTGCCCTCTGTGAGTCCCCAGTTTCTGAATGGCTCGCAGGAACGTCAGAAGGCGATGTGCACTGAGACGTACTGTTTATACTAGTTAATGTCTCAGTGTTTGTAACAAAAAAGCTAGAGACGAGTGTTTTAGGTGCCAGACACCTCTTTAAAAAAAGGGACACGCAAACAAACAGAAAAAAACGTTCGCACCAGACGCACGAGGAGGTTTTAGACCGGAATGCTATTGGGAACATTGACCAAAAACGTAAATTCCAAATCTTGAGATGAAACAGCGATAACGACTGTGACGTAACCTCCATGACATGAAAGAAAAATATTCTTTATTCAAATCAGTGGAAAACCCTGGTGGTCGCTGATCAAGGTGTGTACAGAGGGAAGACGTTAAATACGTTTAACAAGAACCTGATCTGCAGTACAAGCTTTTTAGCGAATAGTGGTTTGTGCTTATCCTATCTACCCCACTGACTCTGATCACGGGGAGTGAGTCTGCTCCTGCAGCTACAACTTGCGTGACGATTTGGCAGTCAACAGCTGGAAGGTCTTCTGGGGTCTTTTTCTTGAAAGCAGGTTGGTGTCTGTTTACTTTCTCCAATACTTTTATTAGCATTTGATCAGTCTTGAAAGCAGCCACCGCCCAACGTACGCTACAGCTAGCAGCGTGAATGGTTCATGTACGCAGACAAGTGATCGATGTGTCTGTCTGTATCGAAAAACAAGAAAAACAAGAAACCAGACCTTTTTCTGGCACCCTGTAGTCCGCTATTCGTCTTAACACGCTGTCTTGTTAATTGGTTCTGACAGAAGAAACTGATACACCTACCAGAACTCAGAGACTAGTTTTTCACACCCACGCTCACACACATATACCCAGCGCGAATGCGCGAACGCCAGCCTGATTGTAAGTCAGTCTCTATACAATAACACACAAAAAAAGTGGGAAAGCCTAACGTCCTGCTTTGAGCAGAATCACAAGCGAATATCCGGGGCTACTGTTGTGCAGCACTCTGCCCGCACAGACCACACGTGATCGATGGCTGAACAAGGGACACAATCCTTCATCATCGTCAAATATGGAGGTAAATGACAGGCAATTTTTGACTTTCACGTATTTCTCTTATTTTACTCTTTTAAAAAAACATTTGTAAACTTTTACAGGAAGTATCACGGACGATGTGTGTAGTTACACTGGCATAACCTTTTCCATTGTCTATGTTATGTGTTTAAGGTACTATCCACAAATGGTCTAAACACTGTACTGATATTTTTAATTTAAGACTGATGAACAATGAAAGAACAGTCCCAGGATTAGTTATAGTTAATACTAAATGATACAGCTTTAATATTTTTGGTGAAATAGTTCTGTTTTAATTGGCATATTATTCTTGGCCCCTCCTTAAAAAAAAGTCCTTAATTATTCCCGTGTCTGCATTCACCCACCCAAAAGCATGCGTAACGCTGTTTGTATCCTTCAGCTCCATGCATTCAAAACATTACTTTTAGTAGCTCAGGTCATGTTAGACACAAAAATGCGTAAAAGCCTCTTTTTATTGCTGCAGAGATCCAAACAACGTATTTCCGGATCTTTTAAACACCGATTAATTAGATTCCCCTTTGTAAAGGCTTTATAGGGAGAACACACAACAAAAACCCATACGTTCTTTACGGTTCTAACCTTTCTTCTTCGACAACTTTTCTGTGTAAAGTGGAGGACAGCTATGTCATATGGGTTTGTAAGACGACGCCCCGTTAACTTTTGAAAACCATTCAACCATTACACCTGATTGCTTATCGTCTGCTAAATAGACGAAGACGTTTTCTTCACAACCCCCTGGAGGCGGGTAGAATTAGACATAGCACAGACTAATATCGTTAAAACGGGGTCTGAAGTTTCCAGGGTAGGGATCTCAATATTTCTGAAACTGCGTATCAGGGAGTAGAACTTGTGCTTCATACAAATTCTTTCACGCGCACTGACTCACCACGACGGTTGTTAGCGCCCGTCCACATCTTGCACCGAGATATGAAAATGGGAAATGTCAGTCCACAAACCAAAGACAAATGTGCATTGGTCACGTGCAAGCTCTTTGGCCAGTATTCTGCAGAGCAAAGTGTGAAAGATAACAAAAATTGGATAAATAAACATTCAAACATGACTGACCTTAGTATAGATCGATACTTTGAAAAGCTGTGCGTGTTGTTGTTGTTGTTGTGTGAGCGCGCTTGCATGCGTGCGTGGGTTAATGTGCGTGTCTGCATGTGTTCATGTATTGTTATTCGCGCGATTGATGATACATAATGTGGCTATGATTCACCTTTAATTTTCTTCGCCAGACAACCAGGAAGCCATCTTTAACCCCTGGTGTTCCACACACACTCTCTTGGAGTGGATACGACGCAAGTGTAAATGCGACGATAACAGTGAGTCGCACCTCCATCTTGCTGTACCCCTGTATCATCACTCCTTGATACTCCACGACTCACAGCAACATTGCATTTTACCCGTTTAGTTAATAATATTTTAATAATCTTTCCCGTTCTTTTCTCCTCCTAACTTTTTTTCCCCTCGCGTTATGTTTCTCACGACTTCCCAGTTCGTGTGTGATATACAATACTGAACCATTGAAGCGAAATTTTCCTGCTTTCATTGTTTAGTCGTACTTGACCTCGTGGACCTCGAAGGTCAAATAAAGAACCTATCAGCAGGCACGGAGGATTACGCATGTGATTACGTCACGCCTCGGGAAACTTACGTCCTTATTCGCGTGGACAGTGAGTATCAGTACTCAGTACTCAGTACTTAGTACTCAGTACTCACTATAATGTCTGTTACTTTCTCAACAGCAGCGACATTGCATACTCTTGCATACAGCTGTAGTGCAGTGTCTAAGTGATCATTATCAGATACACCCTAACAGGGATTTGAAAGGAACGATCTGTTTGTGGGTTCGTAGCCTGGTACCGCTGATTGTGTAAATAAGCAGTAGCATTAGGTGAGATTGTGTAGGTAAGCATAGCAGTGCCAGTAGCTACGACCAGAAAGGTTACAGTATTACTGTGTTACAGAATAACTGTAACCTCTCTGCTGAGATACTATAGTAAGTATTAAGTATCTATGATGTACAATAGATGCACTAGTTGTTAGTGCGATTATTAGGAGCTGAAGCAGTATAAGTGAGTTTTACGAAGTATGAGAAGAAATAGAGTAAAACCGCACACAGCTATGACCTCTGTGTTACAGAGCAAGGGGACAACGGGCCTCACCGCTACGTGTCGCTTCTCAACAATCTTGACCAGTTCAACCCTGACCTCATGGGTTAGTCTTTTTACCCCATACAGCTATCGAACCTCTGTCAACAATGCAGTGAGAGTCATATAAGTTGGGGGTTCAAATCTCGTGTATGGCACACGTATTTCCTCAATATATAGCTCGATCCTGTTTGCACTGTCGATTGACTGCCGTGATTCGGCCTTTATAGCTAGTGGCCAGGTAAAGCCTGAAAATAAAAAAATCAACAAGTGACTGTTTATTGCATTTTATTTTTATTATATATATATATATATGGATATATTTTTTTGTTCTTTCCTTTTTCTATAATCCCACTTACTCCGGTATCTATTTTAACTCACACAGTTACTTGCTTTTATTTATCTTTCTTATTCTTTCTTTCCTTCTATTTATATTTTAGTTTACTGTTGTGCTTGTCCTGAAGAAGAGGTAAGGCCCTGAAACGTCAGCTTTCTGTGGTTTAGCAATTTAAGCTTCACTCTAGATATTTTTTTGCGTGTGTGTGGGGGGGGGAGAGGAGGGTTCTAGTTTTTTGTTTTCACCTCCTAGACTCTCAAAAAAAGTTCCAAAACTGAAAACAAATTGTCTCTTATAGTTATCTCTATATGTCATTGTAATAAGTGTGAACAGCTGGTGTTAATGTCACCACCATCATCACTGTAATGAGTATAAACAGTTCTTCTCCCTCTCTACCGCTCACTTTTATCCTCAGTATCCTCGTCGCTCTTCACTAGTTTGCTGATTTGTTACAAAAAAAATTAAAACGGCGATACTGACAGATACATTTCTGTGTGCAGTGAAGCTGAACAGCCTGTCACGCCCGAACACACGAAACAAGAAGTCAGATCGACTCAAGCGCAACAGCCGTCCCACGCCACGGCCTCCAAAAACAGCCGAGTCCGGCGGAAAGAGGCCAGTCAGCGGGGACCGCGCCCGCCCGAAGCAAGGAAAGTAATTTTCGACCACGTCATCATCATCATAATTATCGTGTCCCTAAGCCCTGGAGACCGTTGGGGCACCACTGACGACTTGCCAAACAGCTTCCTCTGTTTCTGTCCTCTGTCAGCCACTGGGTTTCTGCAAACCTTAAGTCAGTTCACTCTTGGATGCTGTTTTCCCATCGCTTCCTCTGTCTGCCTTTTCTTCTTCCTCCCTGCACCGTAACTTGGAGAACGGTTTTTGGAAGTCTTGATGATCTCGAGATGTGCCCGTACCATTCCAGTTGACGCTTTCTGACAGTGGTCATATGGTCCAATGGTTCATATGGTCCAATGGCTGGCTGTATCCTCTTTCTTGTTGACTCCTTGGTGATGTGGTCTTTTTACGAGATATGAAGGACCTTTCTGAAGCACCTCATCTCGATGTCCTGAATCCAGCTCTGCAGATCGGCTGTCAGGGTCCATGTCTCGCAATCGTAGAGAAAGATGGAGATGACTAGGATGGAGATCAGGAACCGAGGGTGACGTTGCCATTCCAGATGGGTTTCAGTTTTCAGTTTTCCTGGTGTCCGTTTCTAGTGTTCTGGGCTTCGGGTTTCCGTTTTTCCACCACGACGAGCCGCCAAAGAAGCGGAAAGGTCTGACAGCGCCACATGAAAATCGCATATCGCTTCAGAGACCTGACCACGTACGTTGTTACCCTTAGTCTCAAGCATTCTGGATGACAAAGATGGCTGAACATTATACCGCATCTCCACATCGGTCACGTGACAGGGGTGCAAATGACCTTGTGACAGGAGTGACATCCGCGTCATGATTCAACGATCCTTGGAGAGTTAATAGACACTGCACATCGATCTTGGTATCATCGATCAGAAACTGTGATGCGTGTAGTTTTCCAACAGTTAACTTCTGCAATTTCACACACGAGGCATGGAAGTGAGTGGCCATTCCGCACAGCAGGCGATGTGACGTGAAGCTTCACACAGGAGGTGAGATATAATGACAGCTTCACACATCAGCCAGTGTGATTACTTATTTTTCACATCTGCTAAGGTGACTGGAACAATGAATGACATATGAATTTCACTGTTTGGCATGCGTGGTGCGAATGTGGCTATTGCTGGGATCCACAGCTGTTCTGCAATACCACAGCAGCAAAGGGTATCTTGTGGCAATGGGAACTGGTTAATATGAAGTGATATGGCATGTCCAGTGGTAAGTGGGCAGGTGGCAAGCAGTGCGACGAAATGTTCAATATGATTTTGTGACTGCCTGATAAATGACAGGATAATAATATAACACATTCACGTGCATGACGAAGTAAAATAACAGTGTCGCGCAATTTATCCATCTATATGTGAGTATCATCGCTGAAAACAATATTTTTGAAACTGTTAAACGATTTCACACTTTTGTGACGGTGCGTGTAGGTCAGGCGTCTCGTGTTGAGCGGTCTGTTCCGAGTTTCTTCCCCGCCCCACCCCCTTTCTTCCCTCCGTTTGGAAACTGTTTTTTGAAAAAAATATCCTAAACTGTGTCAAAACATCTACGCCTAACGAATAAGAGGTATATATATATATAAAGGTTATACGACTAATTTCAGCAAGAACCAATATAAAAGTCTCATAATTATGGTACAAATAATTTGGTTACCTGATACTGGTGATGGTTAGTTTTTTGAGGCGAGGACTGCGATTGTGCGAATGCGTTGGGATTTTTCGGAGTACATGTCTATACTGTTGCATTAGGCGTGCGTGAATCTGTAAGTTATGTGCGTGCTGCAAGTGCGTGCTTCTGTGCTTAATAAGGATTTTCGCACAATGTCTAAATAAAATGTATGTTTAAATGCTCGCACCCCCCCCCCACTCCCCGCCTGAATTCCTGAATTGCAAAATAAAATGAGCGCTCCTCATTGAGGGCCTGTAACAGATGGATCGAATTGTTGTCGACATTCACGTGTCAATGTGTGAATCATGAGCGTCGCAGAGCGTTTGATCTGACAAATACACAAACATGCGCACGAATACAAAACTCGTCATTTCGCTAATATAAATATTGGGCAATCTTTATTTTTTTTTTCGCTTCTCACAACAGATTTCCACTCTATAGGAAAGCTGCTTGAAGAGGACATACCGCTATCCATGACGCTGGAACTTCCAGAGGACTAGTGATTCTGAACAAACCGGAACAAAAACTGCCAGAAACCGGTCTAGTCTGGGAGAGAACAAAACGAAAATGCTTAGAAAATGAGTTTTCTTGGATCTTCTGCCGGCTACCTTCTGTTAACTGAGGTGGAATATATGGGTGCTGGGGAGAAAAACTATGCTCTACAGAGGAGATGGAGATGGGATAGGGGCACAATATGACGATAAAAGCATTTTACCCGCCTGAATGACATTATGTTGTCAGAAAGTAGCCGCACAGCAAACGTTTTTTTCTTCTTTGGAAACAAAGATCCTGGTTCCAAACCAGACTACTCTGAAAACTGTCTTACATGTAACCCCTCTATGTCTAACATGTGAAGCTTATACAGTAATGCATGCGATCTCAGTCCTCTGCACTGCTAGAGGAAGACGCGATGCATCTGGGGTGAAGCTGGCGTCTGAGGGAGGGAGTACACAGTGCGGCTGTCACAATCAGGATACAGGGGACAAAAAGAGGAACTTGCGTAGCACGCTACGAAACACATACAATCCCAGTCTATAGCTATACAGTTAAACTTAATTGAAGCTACGTAACACGTACCTGATATTTGTTGTTAAGAAATTCTATTCTGTAGCTACACAATGCATAGTGTGTCTAAAGCTCGGGGGAGGAGCAATTATCAGTGACCCTGATGTCAACGAGGACGAAGATACACACCTGGCTCACAGGCTACCTGCAGCATATCTGTCCATTAGGGCAGGTTCCAGAGGTCGTATTCGTTCCACTTTCGCAACCAACGCCCATGCCCCTGCACACCTTGCCAGGGAAAGATCTGCAGAAAGAAAACGCACACACGCACATATGCATGCACACACATGCGCGCACGAGCGCGAGCGCGCGCACACACACACGCACACAAGAAATCACTAATGTATACAAATACTCAAGAAAGCATACGCGTCTACCTATGCAGCACGTGAACATAGATAACAGATACGTTAAAGTCAGATAGACGGACGGACGGACGGACGGACGGACGGACGGACGGACGGACGGACCTATAACAAAATGTTATTACATTTATATTATTACAGTTAAGCTTCTGGACTCTAGCACAAATGTCGGGTTCAACTATACAAAACATGTGCGTTGTAAGGCTATCTGAACTTAAATCAAGACTGTCATGTGATCGAAAGTTGGGGTCATGATGTAATAAAAAACAGGTCCCCAAACTATTAGGGAATGACAGGAGAGGGAGCTGGGTAGCTTTTTAGCTAGATCTGCGGACTATACGGTATGCATGTTGCTGGTTCGAATCCAGGAGGGTTCGATGATTATTTTCTAGGGTTAAACGTTGCACACACTCCACTCTGCCTCCCCCCCCCCCAACATTAAACTCCTTCCCACTGGCTATCCTACTGTAGCTATATCATTCTAGTGGCTGGTTCTTTCAGCTTAGTAATGGGACCCCATTCCCTCCCCCCTCCTATGTGAAATCACCATGAGATGGAAGCACTGTTTCTCTAACCTTCCTACCTGCACCGAGGAATGATGAAGGGCCTTAACAGCTGTGGGTGAAAACGGAGGACCAGTGTGCGGACGTTGCTGGCTCGAATCCATGAATGGACAAGTAATAATTGGTGATTTAAACATTACGCAGTCTCCACTCCCTCAAATATTAAACTGCCTCTCCGCCCTGGCCATCCTACTGCAACTGTAGTGTTTTCGGTGCACATCATCCCCCCTTAGTGCGAAATCAGCGCGAAGTGGAAGCACCGAGCTTCTAAAATTACCAGCCAACCTAACATTGGAGAATGTAGGGGGCATGGGTAGCTAAGCGGGTAGATCTAGTGTGTGGAGGGTTGCTGGAGTTCGAACCCAGGAGTGGGAGTGGTCTCTAAAAAAAAAAAAATAACATCGATTTCAAGTCGACACGCTTGGGAAATGAACAGTTTATATAAATAACATATAAATGATTTAAAGCAGGCGAAAGCATATGTGCAGTTCCATCGGGTGGGGTGTATTTTTTAAGCTTTGATTTCTTTTTTCCCCTGCTTCAGTAGATGTGTTATCTAGATGAATATTGATCGATTACTATCTGTTGTGAAACCGCCTTTACGTTAGCTTTGCTGTTTTCCGTTTGCAGAGTGAAATTACAAATAACAGGAACGGCTTGCATGCTGCCTACTTAACTGAAGGCAGAATTTGGCACTAACATTCTACGCCATCCTGGCGATATTTGTAAAGGTTTATCTACAAGAGGGAGCTGAAAAAGCGTACTCTAATGCTTGCTTCACACAGTCCAACAAAGTGAAACAGAGATTTTTTTCCGAATTTGCCCGTCAACGAAACTGTAGCAAAAAATATGTCGCACAGACACTTCCATTTAATTCAGAAGCAGTGCATTGTTGTTGTTGTTGTTGTTGGTGGTGGTGGTGGTGGTGGTGGTGGTGGTGGTGGTGGTGCGGGCGTTTGGACTGGTGCTTTTATTGTGATTGTTTTAAGCTATTCTTGTCATTAACTTCAGTGGATCACGTGAGACCAGATTATCTGTTGGACTTACGTGCAATCAGCACAACAAAATTGGGCGTCAGGGCAAGTTCCCGTTCCTAGAAACTGACATGGTTTGCCCTGAGTGTCGGTAATGCAAATCTGTCCAGGGTCAGTCTCACACGTAAGCCCCTCAGTGGTTGTCGCTGGAGAGGCCATTGTCGTTGTACCAGCTGGCGTCGTTGCTGCTGTCGTTGTAACAGCTGGCGTCGTTGCTGCTGTCGTTGTAGCAGCTGGCGTCGTTGCTGCTGTTGTTGTAGCCGCTGGCGTCGTCGTGGCTGTGAGGCGTGCCGTTGTAGCTGTCGATGTTGCTGCTGGAGTAGTGGTCGCAACAGTCGTTGTCGATGCGTTGCTAAACTGTCTGCAGCACACCCAGCCCGCAGGACAAAAGCCACTTCCGGCGGTACAGGAAGTGCCCTGTGCTTGGCAGGACTGACCCGGAACCTGCGCAAAGCGTTTACATTCTGTATACCGAGTGAAATCGACAGCTTATATAACGGAACACACATGGAACACGTATGGAACACACACGAAACACACACGAAACACACATGGAACACACACGGAACGCACACGGAACACGTACGGAAGACTCTAGGAAAAAGGATAGGCCTATCTCACGAACGCATTTCGTTGCACAGATCAAACAGAACCACATTTTGTGTATCACGTTTAAGATGGGTTAATAGGATCGTGAGAAATACATAAATTCAGCCCACAACGCCTGAAAAAATTATCTTGAAACTGATCTAAAAGATGAAAAACCACTTAGGTTAGAATTTGTACATTTGTACATCGGTTTCATCTACTTTTATTTCTTTTTGAAAAATATGGATTTAAAAAAATCATGGTACCTTTTCATCAGTTAACGGGGGTAATTAACAGCGACAGGGGAGGGGAAAAAAGACAGACCCAGGTATGGAGTGATATTTAAAACTGACCAGTTGACAGTCGGCGCAACATTTCTGGTAGTTAGGACAGTCCCCGGTCCCCCTGAAGGTACAGGGTGTGTTAAGTGCCGTACACTGCTGAGTGCCCGTGGAGGCACAGTCCCGGCAACACTTGCGGGCGGAAGGACAAGGCGCTGCCACAGGGCTGCTGCACGGCTTGGTCGACGGCACACAGATTTCCCCTGGCATCTGAGCCACACCAAGGTCAGGGTTATGTGACATTTAATTAGACTCTCACTCGCTCGCTCGGCCACTCACTTACACGAGCACATAGGTGGATACAAAACGCACGCAGTCACCCACAACACATCTATATATAAACTCCGACCCATAAATGAGCATTATATCCATTGACGACACTCACATCGGTCCACAATTTGCTGCTCTCTCTCAATCTCCACACATACTCTTGGGAGCACCCAGTTAGCACACACACATACACACGCCCGCACAAGCACTTGCGCAGTTGGACGCACACACACACACACAAACGCAGAGGTATGTATGACAATTATATGAATCTGTGCTGGCCACATAGATGAATGTAAGCAGACATATGAACACAGACGCTAGCACTCTTTTGTGCGCACACACACTCATATGCACACACAGATAGAAATCCGTACTGACCACAGACCTACATACGTACTAGGGGTAGGGAAATACAGTGGTCCAGTGACCCCATACCTCTAGAAATCTTGTGGGACATTACAAACAGCACAGTATGCAAGGACATGCACGCACCGAGCCGCAGTTGCTGCAGCAGCGCTGTCCAGCTGGGCAGACCCCATGCGCAGGCGCCGAGCAGTAGCTGGAAGTGACCGGCAGGCAGGCCTGCGACGGGGTGGCGCCACAGTCGCGGCAGCACGTCTGGCCCGAGGGGCAGGTGCCAAGGCCGGGGCTCTGACAGCCGCTGGTGCTGTTGGCGGGCACACAAGCCTGCCCGGGCGTGGCAGTGCAGTCGGTGCAGCAGACGTCACTCCCAGGACAGGGGGCCGCCACGGGGGAGCTGCAGCCCGTTGTCCGCTTCACGCAGGTCCGACCCGGCACGAGCGCGCAGTTGCGGCAGCAGGTGAACCCTGTAAGACAGGCAGGCGTTTCTTTCCGGATTGCTGCTAACTGCCCTCAGTGACGGGATAGGGCAGGTGAAAACCAGA
Organism: Lanistes nyassanus; assembly: GCA_004794575.1. NCBI lineage: Eukaryota > Metazoa > Mollusca > Gastropoda > Architaenioglossa > Ampullariidae > Lanistes > Lanistes nyassanus. Next base: position 35,621 of record SMGT01009069.1, read on the forward strand.
CACGTGTGCTGCTTGATTGTTGCTGTTTTTGTTGAGTGTTGCTGGTGGTTTTTTTTCTGCTGCCCAGTAACCATGCAAAGCGATTCCAGTTTGAAAAGGAACATAAAGTACCTAACTACAACCAAAGATTTTTGAGTGCCGTAAAATCTTTGCTACAACTGGTCATATTTGTTGCGGAACTGGTTTGAGGCAGTGATGATCAAGTAATTTTGCTGTCTCCAGTCAACCGAACTGTTTTATGCACCTAGGAACACTACAGAATTTGTGGGTCGTACGCAACTGCAAGCTAGAATATGTTTCGATATATGTAAAAGATTGTATATAAATTATTGCAAATCCTCTTTGCAAAAGGCTAGCGGCAAAGGATTGAAAACTTTTTTCTCTCTTTCTTTTCTCTCTGACCAAAATGCATAACACCTTAAACACAGATACTGCATACATATGATTGAAAAAAAGTCTGTCGGATTTAATCTTCACTGCAAAAGACAACTACCTGTCGGGCACTCCCCTGTTCCCTCAGAGACGCAGCCATTGGCGACTGCCGTACAGATCTGGCCAGGTATGTCGCCACACTGAGGCGAGTAGCAACACTTCTGACCCTTCGGGCAGAGACCGTCACGGCAGCTCACGCAGGGCTGAGTTTCCGGAACACACGCTTGCCCGTCTGTGTTCTCGCACGCCTGTGACAACGATCGGGTTTCTTTGAAAAACAAATCTGTCTGTCTGTCTGTCTGTCTGTCTGTCTGTCTGTCTGTCTGTCTGTCTGTCTGTCTGTCTGTCTGTCTGTCTGTCTGTCTGTAGGTGGATCAATGCGTTGGAAATCAAGAAAAGATACTGACCGGAAGCTTACAGCATTTGCTGCTCTTGGAGCAAATACCATTTCCTGGGTTTGCACAACGAGCCTGAGACGGGATGCAGCTCTGGTCGACTTTGCTAATACAGGCTGCAAAATAAAATAAAATAGTTGTTTTTACTTTGGGAATGTAGTCCTCGTTCTCTTTTTCTGGATATTACAACAATTTTATTAATCTGTCAGTGCGTCTGTTCATCTGTTTACCACCTGGTTACTTTATGTCTCTATTCCTGCCTGTGCGCGTGTGCTTGCATGTGCATGAGTGCGCGACTGTGCGTGAGTGAGACAGAAAGAAGGTTATCCTACTCACGAACTTGGGCTGGGTTCATGTTGCTCATCTGGTGGACCATGTACACGCAGTTGGACGTCCAGGGAAAATAGAAACACTCATCGCGAAAGTGGCTGATCATGTCAGCGTTCGAGGCTCCATACCGAGAGCTGTCCACGTTCCACTGGCTCGGCCATTGGCCCCAGTTGTCGTTGTCAAACAGAAAGGCTTGTGCGCATATCCAGAAGCAGTACGGAAAGATCACTATGAGCAAGTGAGGTCCAAGAAAGGCCATTTTTCTCGGTGCAGCTACCTGTAACAGTTAACCAAACGTTGTGGTACTACTTAGTAATCACAAAAATATGGTATTAATTTGAGATTCTTGTTCCATTTTTTAAGTTGAAAAACTCCCCAAATGTCAGACGACATAACGATGACCTATATTAAACAAATCGTCCTACCATCGGGGGAAGAAAGAAGTAAACTCTTACAGCTTAGAGCTACAGCTGAAATACCAATCATCGAAGTCAGGATCAGACAAAACTACGCCAAATCCCCCTTTCATCACAAATTTAATCGCTTGAATATACAAAGTTTAAGTTTATGGTCATGCACCAGCTCCACACTAAAGATTTTAAAGAATACAGAGTAAACTGTACCCAGCGGAAAACGCCACCTTAAACTCTGCAGTCTCTTACAGTTCTCCTTACCTGCTAATTGTCCTTCCCAATGTCAACCCGGCTCTAACCAGCTTTATCTACTCGTGTCTATATATAGCGGAATTATTAGAGATCCATTTTTAAAAGCGTCAATTTGTCGCACATAACTGATTGAAATAGTTGCCCATCAAACAGCGAAAGTGTTAAGATTATGAGAAAGACGACCAGCGTCCCGCAGGCATTTTGGCCATCAAGAAAACAAACGCGCTATAGCCTGGCGGGTTGCAGATGGAGCAAGTGGAATGCCACATTTGCACCCGGGGTCGCTTACATTAACATGGATGTCAGCTTACAGGGGAAGCGCCATTGTCCCTGCTGCCCTGGGCTCTGAATGTCCGCTGACAATGCTCTTCAGGCACGGCTCGCTGGTTTAAATTTTGTATGTATGTGTGTGCAGGTAGAGATCAGTGTTTGCTGGACGTACAAGTCATAAATTTTTATGTAGGTAATTTCTGTACAAGTCGTTCAGCTGAGGGCATGTAGATAAAAACGATTTTTTGGATGTTCGTTTGTTCCCAAAGGGCACGCGAGGGTGATGGTGCGCTGTGTTTGTCGTCTGCTTTCCCCCCACTCAGTTTTTCTGTTTCCGAGAGAAGGCGTGAGTCGAAAACCCCGTGAAAGAATCCAATCCCTTTTCTTCCTGAAGGTTTCGAAAGCTGGAAGAGGGATTCATTGTAAAGACCATTCGATCCCCCACCCCATCCCCAAAAGTCTACAAAGCTCCCCTTATTCTCTTTCGAGGACACAACTAACGGCACGTTAAATAAAACAGAAAGTGTAAGATAAATATAGCAACCCCTTTTTCTTCTCTCTCTCTCTCTCTATCACACAAACGCATGCACATGCCCACTCTCACACATACACCCCGGCACGCGCGCATACACGAACAGGCGTTGCAGACAATCATACAGAGGGAAGGAAAGGAGGAAGGTGGAGAAAGAGACAGATCGACAAAAATGGAAAAAAGGACAGAGAGACCTGGGATAAATTTTAAATCTATATCGCTGCAGAGTTTGAAAATTTCTGAAACGATTTGAAAGTAAGAATGATGATATCGACGTGCCGCCATCCCACTGAGAACACCACGAAATGACATAAAGCCCTGCGTGTGTTGATTTCCTTTTCTTTTTTTCTCTTTTTCTTCTTTTGCAGTAACGGAACCATCTTCTCTACAGACATGCTCAATCCACCTCCATTTTTTTAAGGGGGCATAGGGGTGACGGACAGGATCCCATTATAACGAAAACAATGGCCATATCACGTGCAAGGCTGCAGGGATATTTTCCCTTATCTTTTGCTGCCAGCGCTGGTTTTTCTCCACCTGACCCGGTATGGAGGGATGGAAGCCATGCCACTAATTTCTAGCGCTGAGCTGTACAAATGTTTATTCAATAAAAAGCCTGACAGCTCGAACACTTACCGAAAATCCTGTTGTTACCATCAAACAGCATTCGGGTTGGTATCGCCTGTTCATATGTAACGGTGCACGTAAAATACACGGTGTAAACGGGCCTCACGACTGACCTTATTATGACCGGATAGGAACATTTATGCAACCCAACCCAGGCTTAGTGTCGCTGAACTTGTCACTGGTAATATTAAGGGGTTTTGTATCTTTTTTTCAGTTCTCATTATTAACATTCTTAGCACTGACGCTCCTCAACAGCTGTGCACGAAAACTTCACCAGATATCAAGGACATTCGTACTCCGTTTACGCGGCTATGTGCTCAAAACGCGTGGTGTCGCGTAATAACAGAAACCGCCCCCTAGGCAGGGTGAGCGTAGGATTCGCATGTCGCTACATAAACAGTGTCTGTAATTTAAAAGCCCCATCTTCCAAAATAAATAACCATATTTCTTCTCGAGAACAACCCCTTTAAATGCACAAAAATATATAGTAGTTTGATTTTATTTAATCAGTAATAGGTATACCTGGCAAGAAGCTATAATTTTTTGTCACGAGTTGGGTCTGGTGGGTTAAAGAGATTGTATGACAGATTTTAGGCGTAACCCATAAACAGCCCTCCTTAATGAAGCCTCTAATCCCCGCCATCTAGCTCGCTGACGTAATCACCCCGTCGAGTGAGCGTAGGTTCGGTGTCAAAAAGTCCCTGGTCACACCTCTAGTCAGGATTCTGGCTCTAGAGAGAGGAGCAGGTGTTACATGCTAGCCAGGTAGGGATAAGTTAAGCGGGGGAGGGGGGGAAGCAAACCCTATGTGACAACATTAATTAAAGTAACGACCAACAACAGTTTTACTGGTCTGTGTTCATTACAATAACAATATTTCCTGCCATGAAGGAAATAACCAACATAAACAAAAATCGGAGCAGATATATCACTGAATCCAATGTCAAGAATGTGTGTGCACTTGTGGCATGGACAGAACCAATGACCCCAGCGTCAAATGCGGGATCGCCTGCAACACCTGCTGAGACAGACGGATCAGCTGGTTAAGGTCAGCTAGCAATGGGTGATTTGCCCGCAGGCGATAGCCCAGCACATTCTACAGGTGATCGATTGGGCTGTCAGGTGAATTTGCTGGTCGGTCCATGCGAATCACCTGCTGCTGCTGGTGGTGGTGCTGGAAGTTAGTGATGAACCAAGCTCTGGGTAGTCTGGCATTGCATTCCTGGAGAATGACGCCTGGTCCCATTGCCTGGGGGCTGGCAGTACAAGGGGTTGCAGAACGTCATCCCTACAGACCACCCCAGTGAAGTTATCGTGCACACAGTGCAAGGTTGTTCTGTAGGTAGTTCTGTAGGCCATGGTCATTTCTTTCCAAACCATGATGGACCCACGACCCACCACCAAACAGTTCACGCTATGTACATCAGTGGCATCATGATAATATTCACAATGTCGCTTTCACACGCGGCTTCTGCCATCGTGATATGATCTGGCAAAAAGGGACTCATCGTTGATTAGAAATTTGACCCACTGCTGATGTGTCCGAGCCAGATGACGCCTGGACCAGGCCAGCCGGACAGCGTGATAAACCAGTGTCAGGACATTAAACGCAGCCGGTTCCTAACTTGTCTGGTCACTGACAATGACATTGCTGGCTGCTGCCGGCTGCCCCCTGTGTGTGTTGGCGGTGGCTGTTCTGTCCCGTAAAGCCCAGAGGACGGCAAACCCTTCATCCTGTCTGGACGTCGATTGTGAGGATCCCGGTCGTTCGCGCTCGCTGACACTTCCTGTCTGGTTTTTGAGATCTTGCAATATCACAGTGACTGAATGGGATGCTCCCAATCGGCGACTAACTTCCCGGATCCTGATGCCTTCCTGCAGCCACCCAATCAGTGAATTCTGCTTCCAAAGATTCCCGCATATCTAAACTGACAGCCTTTCAAGCTTGTCTGGCATCACACTTCCTAAAATCAGCATCACTGAGTAGTCGTCTTGGAGGCATGGTTATATGTTGTCTTTTCACTGCTTCCGTATATACCCACCAGTCCCTCAACAATAGCTGAATCGTGTTCACATTACATGTTGTACGTGCATTGCAGTTTTTCCCCCGTTCAGCTTTGCTTTGTCATCTGCGTCTGTGGTGCACGTGTGGCTGCCTCCTTTGGTGTGCATGCACGCGAACGCGCCAGCACTAATGTCTACGCTCACTGATGTTAACTATGGCCGCATGAAACAAGGTGCATCCGAATGTACAGGGTCGGATGTTGTGTTCTTGAAATGTACACACATCTGTGATAAGCAGCATGGTATATGTTTGAACAGGAGACTCTCTCAAGGGAGGTAGCTGCTTTTCTGGGCATACAAATCGATCCATGATCGAGTTGTCTCTACGTGCCCCTCCCCCCTCCGTCAGCTTTTCCTAGCTTTAAATCCCTTCTATTAAATGGCCACAATACAATTTTAGTCAAAACGATACTAATTGAACGATTCCAGCACCGCCTTGTATTTCTCACCAATAGTCACACAATATGTGTACTCAACTGTTCAGTCAAATGCAGTGGGCGGGTGTTAATTAGCCGCGGGTGTACTGTAAACTCCAGAATTACAATCTGGAATGTCCATTTTATTTACTGAATAATTCCGTATTTTCTTGTAGTTGATGTCGATAGTTTGAAAGTTTTCTCCTAAATGCAGCAGTAACCAGAACACGTGTGCACCGTGGTTACATATAAAATCCATGGTGTGCAGAATATAATGTCCGCGGGCAGACGACTCTCCAATTGTAACCTCGGACGCTGAAGAGCGGATATCTAGTTCAGCATCCGGTCGTGGCAATGGCAGCGGCTGCCCCTCCTCGTCTACATTCACAGAATGACTCTATTAAAAGACAGACTGCCAGGTCTACCTTGGACGTCTTGCTTCAGATGGGATTTCCCAAGGAGAGATGGTTCGTATTTTTTTGTATAGCTTACTCTGATTTTATATTCCAATCTTTGCGTCGGTTTTGGGTCTACGTTCGTTGAGTTATCCTTAATTTTACACCACTTAAAAGCCCGAAGCACAGACGACAGGATTAGTCACTGTCTCGATCGTGACAAGTGTATTAGCCTGTGCTTCCTTGTGAAGGCATTTTTTAACAGCCAGTCATTTTGGCATTCCTCAGTTGAATAGTACGGTACAGCATGCACCGTCAGTCCGAAACCCCAGTTCAAAAGGGATAACTTAGTGTAGTACTAGTACTGTATACAATGGATGAATGGTCAGTGGAAAAATCATACTCCATTTTTAAGTATAAACCAATAATAAATGATCTAAAATAAGAACCAAAAGAAACAAAGCTTGCATTCATCATTTCGACTTTTGTTCTGCCCATTAGATGTCTACATTACTAATCATGAGAGCAGCTCTGCCAGGTCTTAATGCAGTGTATGTGTTTCTTAATGTTTTAGAAGATACTTGCATCAGGCATTTCAGCAGGACTGGACCAAGCCAGATATGTTCACATTGCCTGCCTACATTGCTTATGTTTCAGTGTCAAGGCCTTGGCAGCTACTGGGGACAGAGGAGTTCAGCTGGCCTTAGACTGGTATTAAATCATTCTATTTCTTCTGTTTGATGATTTTCTTATGCTCAGTACATGTCACCAGTGAATCATAGTCATATCACTGCTAAACTCTAACTTCCAAGCTTATCCCAAATCCTCTGGTGTTAGGCACTGAAGGAGGAAGAAGAAAAGACTAATGTTTAAGAGTTTTTTTTGGTTGTTATTTTTAAGTCTGAAATGGGAGGAGCGTGGGTGTTTGATATGCAAGGTAAAAGAGGTGTGAAACTAAGGTTTACATCTGCACTTGACAATTCTAACATTTCAGTATATCAATATTATCAGCAATAGGCTAAAACAAACAAGCTGAACATATATCAAGCAGAGTTCCCTATAGCCTCAACAACAGAGGATCTCTGGCACTGTCTTTTTTTGTAATTTGGAAGTTCTGAGGTCTCTTGACAAGAAGTGAGGCCCTTTATCTTTCTGATTTCAAGACAGAAAAAAATATGCATCTCTGGGATGCACAGGTGGAAATATTCTTGCTTCATTTCAGATTTCTATGCAGATGACAGCGCAGTAAAAGGAAGATGGAACCAACATATGAATGTTAATATTATAAAATATGAAACCAGACCATCAGCATTTTCAGAGACTCAGTTAAGAAATGTTGACATTTGTGGAGGCTGATCATTCTTGAATCTTTAGGCTGTGACTGAGTGATTTCATATAATAGTGGAAGATGTATGTCACCAATTTAGGTTGAATTATGGAAAGCCATCCTTCATCCAGGGACAGGCCATAGCTGATAACACATGGTTTGATTGGCCACATCAAGGTCGCAAATGAAATGTCGCCTTGTAGCTTCAAGTTGTTGCAGAGATTCTTTCTTTGCCCTGATATATTTGTTTAGACATAATGTGAAAGAAATAGTGTTACTATTAAACAACAACCTCATTTGTTTTCATTTCCTGATGGTTTGTTCTTCCAAGTATGAAAAAAGGACTGAAGTTTCTGGACCCCAAATTTTATTTATCTATTTTGTTGCTAAGCCTCATCCCTCTTAACCAATGAAGTGCATGCAGTAGGATGTAAGCTGTGAATCCAACAGTAATCCTGCTGAAATTTTGTAAATTAACATTCAGGCTGCTGTCGCACGTGAATGATCCAACATTGGACCAAGACATCCCCAGAGAGTATATCCTGTATTTGTGCCCTGTTGGGAAGCTGCAAGAAGGACTCGCAGCATTCTGGGAGAAGTCTTTGACAACCATTGGATGGAACAGTGCTCACAACTACTTTCCCCATATGACCCTGTGCAATTTCTTTAAGGTGTGTAGAAAGAGATTAAGATAGAATAAGAGAACACTGAGTATATTTCTTCTGTGGGGTATCTGGTAGTTCTCTTGTATTGTTTTCTGTGGCCTATCTGGTAGTTCTCTTGTATTGTTTTCTGTGGCCTATCTGGTAGTTCTCTTGTATTGTTTTCTGTGCTTATCTGGTAGTTCTCTTGTTCAGTAAAACCTCCCTATGAAGACTTTTGAAAATGCACCAGAATCAGGTCTTAACAGAGAGATACATTAATAGAGAGTGCCTGTAATTTAACCCAGTCAAAAATATGTCTAAGAGGGGTTAGTAAAAGGAAAGGTCTTTATAGAGAGGTTTTACTGTATGGTCTTGTTGACATGCAGTGGACTGATACATAATGCTCAAAGCCAGATGCATGTAATCTGATAAAATTTAAAGTTCATATGTTTTGCTGAAATGTTGGTTACAGTTTGACTTCTAAGTCTTGTACAGGTGGTATGGTTACCCTGCACAGACATCCACTGCTGTTCATGCACTACAGTCTATAGTATAAAGGCTTAAAAACTCCGTGTGGTTGCTTTTATGTTCACAGACACATGACTTAACGGCTTCTGCTACACTTCGTATCCATATTTTAAATGTTATTTTAATGGATCCAATGTATCCACTCAAAATCTTTGCAATTTTAAAAATGTGTGTGTGTTACATGGCAACAGGTGGAGGACAAGAAACTCTTTTCTCTGGAACACTGCCTGGCAGCACTCAAGGAAGACCTGCAGAAAGCGCCGGGCAAGCTTCAGTTGGATCTGTTCTCACAGAAAGGCTTTATTGGCCTGATGGTGGCAGGCTTCTACAACAGCTTCCTAGAGGGCATTGTGTCCAAGTTTGCAGGACTGGTCAAGGCTGAAGGTAAGCTCTCATATATTTGTAAATCAGTGTCTCTCATCCAGTTTTTGTTCGGGTCCAGGCATGCTTCATTTGCAGTGCTAAGTTTAAGCTTCCTGATTGATTGATTGATTGATTGATTTCTTCGTTCCTTCCTTCCTTTTCTTTCTTTTGAATGGCTAACTCTTATGGTCTGATTCTGTTATTTTCTGAAGGTTGCATAGGGTTTGGGATTAAAAAAAATGTTTTCTATCATTGTGTTCTTACGTTACTGTTTTTGCATTGCTATTTTCGTTTTCATCCATTATAACTGATTGGAGCATAAGGAAAGGAAAGGACACCACATGGGAATAAAACACATTATTTTATCATATTATTAGTACTAAAAATTTGTGTACTGTACACATCCGTTACATCTATAAACTGAAAGTATTAAAGTGAAAAAGCCTGGAAGTTCATTAGTACTAATTCTTCTCAACACTCTGTTGGCCCAGTGCAGGCCTACACGGGTGAACAACCCTGAAAGTGCAAAATTGAAAACATTCATTAGGACTGACCATGCACATTCTATGTACTTTAACGCAGGCCCACAAACATTGTGTCTTCCCACAAGTGATCTGTACTGGGTCTGTACCTGGATGTTAGGATTGTGCAGGCTGGTTTGATGGATTTTTCCCCCATTTGTTTGGCTAGGGATTTCCAACAATGGGCCCAAGAAACAGCTGCACATCACTTTGGCTCACCAGCACCCGTCAGAACACCATGCAAGGCTGGAGAAGCTTGCTCGTGAAATCGACCTCAGTGCTGACGTACGTTGGGACTTGAGACTATATTCTCGTGACCCTCGCCTAGCCACCTCTGAGGTAGGTTGTGGGTGTATGTGCTGGAAGCGATAAGTGGTAAGTTGCAGTAGGTCACATGCATTCTCTTAGCAAAGGGTGAACATGCCCTTGTCACAGTGTGTATGTATGTGTGCGAGAGAGATAGAGGGTGGGGGGGGGGGAAGAGTGGATGTGTGTGTGAATGTTTATGTCCATATATGAATGACAACATGCATTAGCGTGAGCATGTGCAGTAGACACTTGCTATGCCCATCTGTGCATGGCGTCATGGACAGTTCTGTGTGTGCATAAACTAGCGTACAGGTTTGGGGCAAAAGTAAGTGATGGTTTTGGTTTTATTCCCATTGTTTTAAATAAGGAAAAAGTGTTCTGAGTCACCAAAACTTTTTAAGATGAGATAGGAAGGGCATACTGTAAAACTAAAAGAAAAATGGCAAGTATACGGCATTGGAAACCCTGCTGTTGCAGGTGCGCAAAGTTTTGAAGGCATATTCACCAGATCAAGATGATGAGCTGGAGCTGATTGAGGGGGATTATGTGTTCATGGTTCCTGGTCAAAACAGTCCGGATGGCTGGTACACTGGGACGTCATGGCTGACAGGAAGCACCGGTGTTTTCCCATACATCTTCACACAGCGCACCTCTGAGACCTGGATGTGGACGTTGCACAGGTGAGGAGGTAGAGGTGCCAGTGTGCATTTATGCACATGCACTCATAAATTAGAAAAATGCAGTTTGGTTTGGGTGCAATGTCCTGTTCATCAGATTTTTTTGTTTTCAAGTGAAAATACCAATCCTGAAAGAGGGCTTGGTGCTGTTTTCTTTAAATCTAAATCATCTTTGTCAAAACAAGTTTTAGAGACAGCTGATATAAGAAAAAGGTGGAATGTTTCTTGTCAAAACTTGTATTGATATTTTTAGAGCTGACGTGCTTATAGTTTTTTTTAAATTGCTGATTTGGTCCTTTATAGCATTTCTTTTAAATTTGCCCACAAAGGACCTTGTATATACCACACCCCCATCCCAAATTTTCACATTTGACCCCAGTGAAACTGTCATTTTCATATTTGACCCCAGTTACACTTCTTTAGAAAAGGATTCAGACATTGTGAGGGACATGGCTTGTACCAGCCTGGACTGATGCTGTCTCCGCATGAATATCTTGACAGACCTCTGTCAGTGTCAGGAGGATAGTCAGCCTGTACTGATGTTCTGTTTCTTCTGTATGACTTGATTGAAAGGTCTCTGTCAGTGTCCGAAGGAGAGATACTCACTAATGGCGCCACTAGCGGCGGTGATGGCGACTACGATAACATCTGGCAGTCCGATGAACTGTATGCCAAGGTGAATATGACAGGGAAAAAAGAGTAAAATCTGTTGGGTTTTTCGGTACTTAAATAATGTAAATAAGAAATAAGTCTTTGGTTTCTCAGACATTTCTGCCCTTTCAACAATAAAGTGTCATAAACATTATCATACAAATCAGAAAACTCATGTAAATTTTCTTAAAATGATACTTTTGAAAAAAAAAGAAGTTAGCTTCAGCTTTGTATTTCATCTTATTCTTTTTTTCGAGCTTTTTAAGGATTCTGTATATTTATTCACTTTGCTGCTCTTCCAGTGTATTGTGTCAAAGTTGATAGTTTCGGATTTTATAGCACAATATAGTGCTATTTTCTAAGTGCCCCAGAACTTGTCAACTCTCTCACCTTAAAGTTCTTTTTTAAAAATCTCATCCATTGCACAGGTGTTCAGGAAGAAAAAGAGCCAAGATAACACAGGGAGTCCTCCCATTCCCTCTGCACCAGCGAAACCAGCAGAGATGGTTGAAAAGAAACCGCTTAACATCTTTGTGATGCGTCATGGCGAGCGTTGTGACTTTGCCTTAACCAGAGGTTGGCTTGACAAGTGCTTTGATGGCAAAGGTGATTAACGTGGTTATCATTTGTGCTGCATATCCTGTATGTGACACTTCTAATTTAATTATATGGCCATTTGATGCAAATACAGTCATCTCAAATCATTGCCATGGGTCACCACCAGCTGCACTGAAATTTGTATATGTGTCTGTCAGTGTTTCACTTTGGTCTCCCTTGTGTAAAATAATTGCATCCAGTTCACAAAGTATGTGAGGAATGTGTGCCATTTGGTACACAAATACTTACAGCATTGGCTATATTAAGCCTGCAAAAAAGGAAATTGTAAAAAGGTGGCAGACTGGCATAAGTAGACTGAGACACACACCTTCCATAACAGGTGAAAGTTAACAGTGGAACAACAATAGGGGTGGGCAATACATGTTTGAAGAGTGGCAGGGCTGAATTAGATGATTCAAAAGTGGTTGAGGTTCTAGAAGAAAAATCACACAACTTTATAGGACTTATAATGGTATCTATGTGCACCAATCTTTGTCTATTTTATCAATACATGTACATTTATGGATGTTTACCTTGCAAGATGAAATATACCTGTTGAAAGCATCTTTCTCTTTGTTAATTCCTGCCTTAGGGAACTACACACGCTACAATCTCAACTTGCCACGCAGGTTGGTGCCCCGGAAAAGTTGCAAGGATTTCGAACAAGATGCTCCACTTACGGAAATGGGGCGCTGCCAGGCAAGGCTTACAGGTGAACCAGTCTGAACCAGAGATGTCTTTTGATTTACTCATCTGTCTTTCCTTCTATTTTGTATTTTCTATTTTATTTTACAATACTTACTTGGTTGTGTTGTGTGTTGCTGTGTCCTAAAGAAGGGATAATCCTCTGAAACATTGTTTTGTCTGTCCTAGCAAATAGCTTGGCCCAGTTTCTTTGTTACTTCCAGATGTCATACTCAAAGCAGCAGTAATTTAATTTTGTGTGTGTGTGTGTGAACCAGTATTCTTCAGCAGTCTGTGATTGTGTAACTTTTGGATAGAAAAGTCACCAAATTTTTACTTGCTTCCACTGAAGTCACTTTTATTTCACTGAAACAATAAATTTTCGTAATCATGAAAAGGTTGGCTTTAGTTTTTAATTTCTTGCTTTTGTTTTTGGTTGATAGTTCAGAGATCACATGATGTCCAGATTGTGGGAGTCTGAGAACACAAATACATAGTGGGGGGAAAATGGACTTTGGCATGTGTGAAATTTTTTGTGTGAAGCACATGGTTTCTATATTCAGACAGTTAAAACGTTGTTCTTATTGTGAATGATTTTGGTTTAAATATATTGTATGCTTGCAGTGACCTTTTGCTTTTGTGAAATCAGCTGTACATGATGGTCCCTGAGTAACAAGAATAGTTTTTCAGTCATACTGTAGAAAACTTCTTCTCCAAACAGTTACTGATTCCATGAGACTTTGCCCTCCCTGTATGATGCAGAGGTTCAGTGAGCTGTCAGTAACTGGATTATGTGATCAGCATTGCACACAAAACTTCATCTTGAAACTTACCTGAAAGTTGGCAGGAAAATCATTGTTAGTTGTTGTTGATGGTATCATGCAGGAGAGGCACTGAGAGATGCAGGTGTGACCATTAGCCATATCTATGCTTCTCCAGCCCTGCGGTGTGTGCAGACAGCACAGGAGGTGGTGAGGGGTGAGTACTTTTGGTCCATAGACTTGTGTACTTGCAGTGAGTGTGACCTGTGAAAGCTGAAGAGTGCATACGGCAACATTGGTTGGATGGGTAAAATTATTTAAATATTAAGTGGTGCAGCTGGCTGCCCTGTTGACAATAGCTAATTATAAACCATTTCATCATGCAGGAGGTTAATTTTCAAAAGAGCTCACTGGTGCTTTGCTTATAGCCTGCGTCTTTTCCTGTCAGGCGGTGGCTTTGCATGCCAGCTGTGTATAGAGCCCACAGTGTTTGAGTGGTGCGGCTGGTACAAAGGTGGCATGCCTGGCTGGATGACTCCAGAGCAGCTGTCTGCTGCAGGATTTTCTGTCAACACAAGTTACATTCCTTTCATTGCTGCACGTAACCTGAATGTGGCTGAAAATGTGGAGGAGTACTATGCACGCTGCTCTAACTTCAGCCGTCACGTGGCTCGTAAACATGAGAGCGAAGGTGGGGGCTACATTTGTTATTTGAAACATTGGAATATATTCTTATAATGATAGGTGTAGAGGTCCTGGCACACAATGAAACTGTTATTAGGACAAGCCTAAAATTTTAAGTTCTGTTTAAACTGCTTTTCTTCTGTGTTGTCTTCCTTCAACACACACACCCACCCACCCAATACATTCGTGACTGGTGAAAGTCAGAAAGGCTGAGGAAAAATGAACTTCTTTTGGAAGAGGTAATCTTCACCCTTCCTCAAAACTCTGTGTATAGATGGGTCAAAAATATTATAGAAGAAAACTCGGGCATGAGTGTGTGTATATGTCTGTGTGTGCATGTGCACAAAAATGCATGTGTGTCCATAACGAGGATTGGAGAAAAAAGGTTTGTTGTAAACAATAAGAACTATTTGAGTCTGTGCTAGATGTTGAAATAGAATTTTTGAAAAATGCGTAATACCTGTAGTCATCTGTGTTGATGATCACCAAGAGTTTATCAAATACATCAGCCTCTGTGTGTGTTAGGTATTGTGTCTGCACTCTTCAGTAATATATTTAATTCACTAACCAGAAGAAACTCAGAATGGTTTGCTGAATTTGATTCTCTCTGTGTGTGTTAGCTGTTGTGTCTGCACTCATGAATAATATATTTAATTCACTAACCAGAAGAAACTCTCCTTGACATGCCCAGGTGGTGGCATCCTCGTTGTGGGGCATGCTGGAAGTTTGGATGCCTGCCTGCGTCAGTTGTGTGGGAAGAACGCACGCACTTACAACGAGTTTCGTGACATCCTGAACCAGTTTCCCTACTGTTGTCTGGCTGTAGCTACACAAGACCCAAACAGCAAACGCTGGGCGCTAGTAGAACCTCCTGTAGCACCTTTATCTCACAGTATGAACAAACTTTTCAACTGGAAGATACTCCAGTGACTAGTTGAGAAGAGAGAGGCTGCACAAAAAACAGCAACAAAATGCTGCCATTTGTTCTGGCTGTATCATTAGCTACAGAAAGAACTTGGTCTGTGTCTTATGCCATGAAGAGCAGGTTAAAAACTTAGGTTTTGAGGCAGCTTAGTGGACCTAGCATTATATTGAACTGCCACAGTTACAAGTTCAAAACAAGGGGGTTGCATCTACAAGACTTCCTTGGTTTTTAACACTACATGTCATACTGTCATACCGAACACAGTGACACCAGCTGCCAGTCATGGAATAGGATGTGTTGCTGTCGTGCCATTAAATGAACAAATAAACCATCCAACTTCTACAGCAATGAAGACATCAAAATGTTCGCTTACTTGGAGGGTTTTGATCAACAGAAGTATCATTGGAGGTTAGCTTCCCATTCAGTACATGCATGGAACTTGTGAGAGTCTCAGAGCATGGATGGCCAGATGCGTGCAAGTACTGATGTGAGCTTCATCAGCATAGGCAATGCATCACCCACTGTGAGCTGATCACAGTGCTGATAAACTTGAGAGAGAGAGAGAGCAAGGGGGAGGCAAAGTGATGGGAAAGAGAAAAAAAAAATCAAAAGTCTCTTGCAATGTATATGCTTTTGAACTGCTGAACGTTACAGGATTCACTTTCAAGAGCTTGATTGCTAATGTTGGTGGTAGTGAAGTAATTCTCAGTTCTGGTTGTTTTGTTGCATTTCATACGGTGACTAAATCAGACACGCTCTTGGCGAACGTGAGAGAAAGTAGTCATTGGTGACATCACAGTGTAGGGGATATACTTTAGTGCTGGGTGATTCGTTGGTGAGGGTGTTCCTCTGTATATTTTTTAACTTCCTCTCACATCCACATTTTTGCTCTTGCACATCACTGGGTTAAATTGCTACTATTCATACTATCTTGTAATTGCTGCTACCTGCAAGCACAGATATTGAAAGAAATGCTTGGGGTTGTACAGAACACGCCGTGACTGTTCTTGAGGGATGTGTCCACTATTGCACAAAGGAAAATGTACATAAATCTATTTTCACCATTTCAGTTTTTTAAAATTGATGGTGAGGATGTAAATCTCAGTAACTCCTATGGAAAGCACATTGTTGATAGCTGAGACGCTAATGTAATGAATTCATGGTCTAATATTTACAGATAGGTTATCTGATTAACAGTAGAAATGCATACTGTGTCTGCTATTCATATCACGACTCTCATATCAAGGCATCAGTAATTGGATAAAGGTGTTGTCTCCCTTCATTGATAAAGCTAATAGGAAAAGGTTTGAACAGCCAAATGCAGGTCTGTTTAAGTCGATTAGATGATCTAAGGAAGTAAAAGTATTTCATTCTTCTATCACATTTTAATATCTTGTCAGAGGATGTGAGGAACACAGCACACTTCCCATTTCAGTCTTGCATCCTAAGATGTGATTTGATGATCACTGTCTCATTGCCACAATCTGGCTACTAGATGCTGTGATACATTTATGAGATATTAGAGATTCCTATACCTTTGTATTCTCAAATATACAAGCAAAAACTGTGTTCAGAATTTTTAACAATATACTTTTACAGTTACAATGAATATGTAAATTCCACAAAAAATTTGTGTGACTGAATAAAAAAAAAAAGGTGTGTGCATATATGTGTATCTGCATGCTTGGACATGTTTGTGTTTGTACATTGTATATAGAGCGTAATCTCCCATGCAATCTTTTTCCCCATGTTATTCTAAAAGAGCATCGTTAACATATGTGAACACATTTTTGTTCTTTGTGTTTTTGCTATCAGTATCATGACTTTAAAAAAATCAGAGCCTATAATAAGGAATGTGAAAGTTATAAAATTTCCCTTTTACCCAGGTTTGTTTCTTACTGTTGTTTTAAATGACTTTGCCTGTAGAAAAAAACGATTTCTTGACGGGCTCATGATTTATGATTTTTAATGGCCTGGTGAGTTTCCATTGGCCTAGGGCCACCATAAGCAGTATTTTCCTATCACTGCATAATCATTCTGGAGGATGCATCAAGCTTTTGGCCCCATTGCAGATGGAATGAGTCGACAGATTTGTTCATGAGACAACGAATCGGCTCAAGCATTCATCAGTGGCTCACTGTTGTACAGTTGTTGTCCTGCATTTTCTGTATTAACTGTATTTTACCTGTGGGTCCAATGCTTGCACTGCTTTGTCTCGTTGTTTCCAAGATGTCGGGTGTGTCAGCAGTGTGTCCTTCTGTTCCTGCTTGGCTTTGTTGGTGGCTTTGTGTAGTTTGAAAGCATGCCTGTCTAGCGGTTTCACAAAACACCATTGCTAGGCTTATTGTGATGCTGTGCCTGGGGTCAAATGCAAAACAAAACAAAAATATCCTTCGCCCCCCCCCCCCCGCCTTCTCACAAAGTGTTGATAACTTTCTCAAACAATTGCTGAACTTGACATATTTTGGAAGAAAGGTGTCAGCCATTTATATCCTTTCTTGTTTTGGGGGAGGGAGTGGTAATAATGGAGTGATCCACAAAGCAGAACTTAAAAGTTTGCGAAATTTTTTTTTAAAACTTGCATCCTCTTTGATGAATAGTTTCAGTATATTCTTGAAATGATGACCGTCTTGACCAAAACGCAAAACTGTTAATAGAGAAAGGTAAATCCCCTTGACAAAAATTTCTTTAAAACTGTAATTTCGTACAGGCAGTGTGTGTGCTGGCCTTTGATGACTGATTTGGTCATTAGCAGAAGGGATGGCCAACCCTTGTGGACTTGCTTACCATGTGACTTTCCTTGACCTTGTGATTTGCTTACCTCGTGACTTGCCTTCTTGCTTGTAATGTGGTGGGCATGCATATGGCAGCTTGGGATGAAAGTACTGCAGTCTGTACATAATTCTTTACAGTGATATGCTTGCATTCCAAAATACGGTGTGTATGTTACTGTACATCCTTTCACCATCCGCTGAAATTGATTTTTTGTTCAGAATGTGTGCTGTTGTGTAGAAAACAGGTCCACTCCTCACTGCAGACAGACCACATCTACTGTTATTGTTATGGATTTTATTTTTTAAAGAAAACTTAATTTTTTTATAATTGTTATGGTAGATTTTAGGTTTTGTTATGTAGTATCACTAGTTTGTATTTTTTTGGTTGCTGGTTGATGGGGTTTTTTTTGCCAGCAGCATAAGCAGATCTGACCTGTTGGCTGTTTTATTTGATGTCTTTTAATTTTATTAGTGTGTGCACCTACAATTTGTCAGTTTCTGCATGGAAAACATCTCAGAGCTTCGTCTTTGTGTGTGAATGTGAAATGAACCTCATTATTTTGTTTTGGCTTGTAACCTATTGCTTGAACCTCTTTTCTTAACTGCCTGATTTTTATATTTTTGATATATTTTATAAAGTGCAATTGATGAGGCTGGGTGCATTCTCACTAACTGCTGTTGGCAGTTTACTCCGGGAACAAAACATCAGTATCCTTTTCAAATATCAAAATTAATTGTAAAATTTTATAGTCTGCTGATGGATTCTCCTCTTATGGTGGGTCATCTTCTTGCAGCAGAGAAACTTTTAGAAGGATTAAGAAGACTCATTAAAAGCCACTCTGTGTTGTCACAGTTACCAGTTCCTACCATCTTAAGCTGGTACATGTACTGAAATTGCCATTGTTGTTAAGCAAGTTGAAAATGTTTATACTGTGAGAATAATGCTGGGTTTGGCTTTGATTCTTCAATTTTCCAGTCACTTTTGTTTCTGTTGCAATACAGGTTAGATAACAAAATGAAAAGAAAAATTAAGGATTTCTTAAAATTGTAATTTGATCAGGTAGGCTGCAGAGTTTTACTTACTTTTTAATGAACTTTATTGAAGCGTGCTACCTAAGGAGCCATATGATTTTCTTTTCACATAACTTGATGAACTCTTTAATAATTTTAATGTGTTCACTCTGTGCTCTGGTACTTTAAAGTTAAGGAAGCTTGTAAGTCTCTATGCTGATTTTCTTCATTTTTGTTTGTGCATTTTTTCCCCATGAAGTAAGAAAGTTTTGTGGAGGAGTGGAGAAGCAAGACGTGAAAGATTGGTAGCTGATTGTAAGCACTGTTAATATTATCCTGTGTTTGCTACTAGCTGTGAAGATTGAATATGTTGTACATGCTAGAGTGTAAGAACAAAGAGGTGACAGCAGGCTCAGTGTCAGTGCCACTTCTGTTTACAATAAATATCAGACCACCAGTGGCTAACTTTGCGTTGTTGAATGTATATTGCATGTATTACACGTACCATGCTTTACTGGGTTGGCTATGTCGCTGAGGGAGGCAGTGGTGTGAGTACCCAGCCTGAGAGCAAGATAGACTGTGATTGTGATACAAATGGATGTGTCTGTGTAATTGTTATCTCCTTCTGTGAGAGATTTATTTTTAACGAATACACGTACATGCTTTGGATCACATTCTCTTTGTGAGTGGGTGTGTGTGCAACTGCGTCAGCATGTGTGTGCATGGGAGGGGTGGGGAAGTTCAGTGATTTGAAAGAGTACTGCGTTGCTTCCCCATACCCCATCCCTCTTGCTGCCTTAAGGTGCAGTTAGTGATGGTGGCTACTGTCTCGTGTCGGATTTCTTGGGGTTGCGTGTGCAGGACAAAAAATTCTGCACTTTGCTTAGCCTCTGAGCCACTTACCATACAGATATTTTCGCTTCCCGCTCCGAAAGCGTCAGATGTATTCAGCATTTCCCAGTGACAGTATCCCTTTCTGATCTGTGTGCACCCAAGCACAAGCACACCGTGCCAGAAATATTGCAGGCGTATCTCTATGCAATAGTGTCCGGGACGGATGTGGGCTCAGCGGGGCACGTACACAGGGGAAGCTACTCACGTAGCCCTTTGTCAGCAGTTTTAAAGGATTATTTACCTTGCACTAAACAGTGTCTTCAAACGGTTCGATGGCGGATCTTTACATATATACCAAATGCCGTCAAACAGCATGGTTCGACCAGTTTGAATGTTGTATGTCGACGGTCTGGAAAGACCTGTAATGTTAGCAGCACCTATCTTTACTGGCGCCACCTACAGCGCACTACACTTCCCCCAGCTGTGAATGCGTACCTGACCCATGGGTCAGGGAAGGTAAGGCAGCGAGGGAGAGAGAAAATGGCGATGCTGGCCCACAGAAAATTGGGGGTCGCATATATATACTTCCGCTTCCTCACGACCTAAAAACATGTCACAGGACAACCTTTAGGATCTACCTTTAAAATAAGAATTTATTTTCTTGTTGCTCCAGACAACGCAACTACCACAACTTCGCGTTATAGCTCGGAAAGGGCGTAGCAAAGAGCATATTCATTTCAACTGATTAGCCATGTACGTTCTACGGCAGTATATAGTTGCTAAAATATAAATCGAAATAAATAGTTGAACCCGTTATATCGAACAAATTATTTATTTTTCCTGCTGTCTTATTCATTTAATTGCTCGGTTGACAGAGGTGCGTATAATGTGTATGCGTGCGCGCGTGTGCGTGCTCATACGCATACGTTTAGAATGATAAAACTTGGCACTAACAGTAACAGTAACATATCAGTCTGATTTCTTCCTCCCTCACAAGGATAAGAGCGAATAAAATGTGTGCAGTATTCAGAGGGGGGCGTATTTAAGCCAGAAACAGCTGTGTAAGCGTGTAAAACAGTAGGAAAGCACTAAGAAAAATGAAATCAAGACCACGCCCACTCGACACACGCTAACGCGCGCGTAACGAGCTCCCGTACATGACAAACAGCCTGCTTTGTAGTGTCTGCACGGCTAGCGTAGGCCGACGCAATCTCGCGTTTTCTCGCTTCCTCTCTGATCAACTGCCAGGGTCCAATTAGAGCGATAAACATCAAACTTGCGCAAAGGTCTCTGAGGTGTGGTTGCAAAAACAAACCCCGCGAACTTCACCCGCCGACTCGGCCGCACGAGGTCACGCTTGAACAGGAAGGAAGCGTCATTCAACCGAGTCTTATTAAATGATAAGAAGCTCAGGACCATGAAAGGCTAGTGGAAAGACATATAGCCCCCCTCCTCCCCCCCCCACAGAAGAAGGCAGAACTCGTAAAAGTCAAGGGAAACCTGGCCAGATCAGCAGAAATGACGCCGCCAGTGCACGGATGAAAAGTTACGAGGGCGATGAGATGGAAGAGATGCAAGTTGCAGGCGGAGTGGGGGATGGGAGATGAGAGGGGTGAGTGACAACTGCTCGCAGAGATCTTCAGGGGGCTGCCTCCTGTCTGTATATTACACTGGATCTAAGAAATGAGGGGAGGTGAGCGACAAGTCGATATAACTCTATAGGCTTACACCAACTAGGGTTTAAACGGGAGATTTAGCTTAATTGTGTTCTGTGGCTTTTGGGGCACCGACCCCTCAGCTCAATCATTTCTTTCTTCAACAAGAAGAAAGACGAGGAAAAAGGTTGGCTGATTGCCTAACGTCCAGTCCCAAACTAGGCGCATGTGAGGATGGTGTTGCACAAAGTTTACCTGCTGCCACACTGGGACTGCTGTCGCAACAAAGGCTTCAGTCCCATGCAGTCACATTATATTATACTGTCACCGGGCCAACCAGTCCTAGTAGTAGTACTGTTCCCTATAGTGCCAGGATATGACTCGGTCGGGGCGTGAACCACCGACCTTCCGCCTCGGAAGCCTTAGCCCACAGAGACGATTGAGGCAGTGAGAAGAAGGCGGGAAGAGAAGAAGGAAACTGTCGGCATTTATTTGAACTAGGCTTCTCGCGCACACAGACTCGCGCATACAGAAAGCTTGATCTCAAAAGAGCAGCCATTCTGAGTAGCAAAACTTCTATTACACTGGTATCGATGTGGTTAATCATGACGCTGTTTTTAATGTGCTTGATAATGAGGGTGATGATGGCCACTAAATTTTTATTACTTTTAATGGACATCGTCAGTTTCTTTCTGATTATCGTCGGTATTACGACCTCTCTTCCACGTTCGCATGACCGCGCTCTCTCGCAGACAATCATAATACACATTCAAACGGAAGACATGCACACACAGAGAGACGTATACAGCATAACTACCCAACATACACATTCAAATAGAAGACATGCACACACGGAGAGACGTATACAGCACAACTACCAAACACGCACATTGACAGAAGACACACACACACACACAGACGTATACAACACAATTACCAGACATGCATATTGACAGAAGACATGCACACACAGAGAGACATATACAACAATATTGCCAAACATGCACATTGATACACACTGACGCACATGCATAATTACTCTCACATACACTGGCGCGTGCTCGTATAGGAGCCCACGCACACACAGATACACACTGACACACGCAAGGCCGTGGGCACTCATGCACCCACTTACTCGATCGGTTTCATATGCACAAACACCAACAAACATACACGAGCGCGCGACCACACACATTTCCCCAGACTCGCCGCCGACACAGACGTGACACGGTGCAGCCCCGCACAATTCGGTCAACGCCATAATTCTGACGTCTGATGCGGTGCGCAGAGTGCTGACAGCGAGGTCTCGATGCTCCGATATCACTTGCAGCATAAGAAAAAAAAAATGAGCTGCAGCACGCACACAGTCAACATGCCTGTTCTCCTATCTCGGGGACAAGTCTGGCGCTTGAACGATCTATTGTAGTGTAATGGCTTGCCTTGCGCCTGCTCTGGCACGCCGTCTTGACACGTCTCGCTTTCATGTGATTTAACACGCAACGTAGTCCGCAGCTTGACGAGAATCGCTGTCTGTCGTTTGGTTTTTCCATGACGCTTTTCTTCCTTTCCATTGGCACTGTTGTTCTCTTTGTATTATTGCTAGCGATCCTGAATTTTTCTGTTTGTTCGCTATGTTAGTTTGTTGGCTCGCTTATTGCTTGATGGTTTTTTTTTGGGGGGGGGGTAGGGGAACAACATTTCTTACGCGCACTAGTTTTGATAAAATGTGTTAGAGGGTATCAAATAACTTCTAAAAACATTCCTTTCAGCAGACCAGAAAGCTTTTTATTTAAAAAATTATAACCAAGCACCTAATGCAGAACAAGCAACCAGACTAGATCAGAGAGACTGGCGAGCTGTGAAGCACGTAATGGTCCAGGTAGTCTAAATTTGGCTGCCTCAGGTTTGACAGCTGTAAATGCTTGACATCTCGCCAAGGCTGACTGCCATACTGTTCTATGTGTACAAAAAGAATTTGACAGTAGAATGTATACAAGGGGTATGGAATAAAACTTTGGTCAAGAGATGTGTCCCACAATGTCTTCAACGGGACTGAAGCGAGGATTGTCTGGTAGATTTAATTTGTCGCTGTATAGACGTCACTAACTCACACTTTTGCTGCGGGTGGATAGATTGCCGACTTCCGGTTTCTTTCAATCATAATTCATCAAGGCATGTGAAACCTGCTTTAGATAGACACCTGAGGTAAGAGACTGGCTGTTGTGCGACCGGTGTAACGGACACGACAAATATCGGGGATCTGCTGACGGTTTTTTTTCCTGATCGCTTTGAACACGTGACCGTCTGTAGACAGAATGCAGATGACAGTGACATGACATTGTTGTTGGGGCTGCTGCTGGTGGTGGTTGCGGAGGTGGGAACCATCTGGGCCGAAAATAACGACGACAGCCATGGAGATTACTCTTTGATCACTCGCTTCCCCTTTCCTTCAACTTTCTTTACAATCTTTTAGCTGCGGCGTCTTTGATCTCAAACAATAACTACATTCTGCGACGAAAGACGTATAAGTTATTTCTTTCCTTTCTTTTTTTTCGCCTCATGTGTGTTTTGTACTTTAATTTGACCGCATTCACCTGTGTGTTTTGTACTTTAATTTGACCGCATTCACCTGTGTTTTTTACTTTAATGTGACCGCATTCACCTGTGGTTTTTTTACTTTAATGTAACCGCATTCACCTGTTTACTACTTAAATCTACCACGAAACATCGACTTTGAAATATTTTGCGTGGCCCCAGTTTGCATTACCATGTCTCTGACCTCAGTTACTTTTCTAATTTGGTTTTTTCTCTCTCTCTCTCTTCGCTTTCTCTCTTCCCCCACGCTCGCCAGATCTCTGTCTTCCTCTCTCTGCCCCTTTGTGTCGAACAGACTACCAAGCGAAAATAAATAAATAAATAAATAGTTCCAATAAAGATGCCGAACGGCCATGCACAACTCGTCTTTTTGTTTCGCATCCCTTCCACATTTTGTGAAAGTTATTTTTGTGTGTGTTAACTTCGACATTGTCCTCCGCAAAATATATCGGGATGGCATGGGTCACACAGTCTGTAATCCAGAAAAGTCTAAAAGACCGCGAAAGAGAAATCTGGATACCTCTAATAAACAAACAAACAAAAAATCGCATAGACAATATATCTTTCCGTTTATCTCCCATCTTAGTACGGCAAGCGTGCAAGGCCCGTAATACGTGCACGTGACGAATGCCGAGTTGCCGAACGTCTGCGTCCCACAGGCGTAAAATGGCGGAATGCGTGAAACTGCACTTGGAAACTGCTGTGGCAGGCAGACAGCAACATCCAACATTTTCTGAAGAGCACGGCGTGGAATGTAGTGACGACGATAGTCTGCATCCGTAGGCTGGTCGGAGGACCTGGATGTGCGTAACACGCTGCGGTCGGCCAATACAGTCCCATTAGGCGAATTACTCTTATGTGGAGTTTACACGGCTCGACAAAGTCAGATAAAACCAGTCGTAAAGAACTAACCCACGGCATGAATCAAACATTCGTCTAATTTCGACGAACCAATTTTCCTCCAACAAGCTTCTCCTATCCGAGATTTTAACGGAAATGGGTGTCTGAAAAGAATACTCGATCTAATGAAAAAAAACGTTCTTACATTTTTTTGGCAAAACCCTGTACTTCTTACGACTGCTTTCATCATACTTAGATCACACTTAGAGGCCCCATGTAAGTTCCGCTTTAGGAGAAATTATTTTCACTAGGTGGAAATGCAGCATCGCGGATTGTCACGACGGGCGGTACCTTAACTTAATGGACTCGACTTCTCCAGAATTACAGATCAAACTTTTATGGTGATCTCGTAAATATAAAATTAATTGAGCAATCGTCACCAAAACCTTTTCTGCCTCAGGTCAACGGTTTCTACACCAAAGGGTGACGACGCTATGAAATAATGTGAATAACTAGAGAAATCTACCGAGGGAAAAGATTCTCATACTCTGACACGTTCGCTCAGTCTCACACAGGCAAACACTACTAGCTCAAGAGCCCCCACCCTCGTTAAAGACACAACTGCAGCGAACCGTTATTCAACATATATTTCAAACACTAACTGACTCGACAACATCAAATATATCTACAGATTATTTACATAGAATCACCGTGCTCGTATCTAGGGTAAGACGCTGCCTGATTACGTCATACCACGAGGAATCAGACAAACAGGATAAACAAACTAAAGCCAGAGGGGAAATCACACTGCAACACGGCCTATGATCCCACTCGATACACTGATTCAATAAGTGACCGACAACAGAGCATCTACTCTTGTCACTACTGAAATAACTCCCTTACCGTGATACACAGCTCTAACACTGTTCAACGACCCAACACTTCACTCTAGCTCCTCTTGGCGTCTCCTGTCCCCGGCAGGATAAAACCACCTATCTTAATCAACCCGAGTCCCAGACGCTAAGATAGTTATTCATGACAGAGAACTCCTAACCTGTAAGGAACACAAGCAGTCACTTACTCATCTATTTGGTAGACTTGTCGGCGAAATACTTCCAGTGTATTTAGCGTGAGAACTGGAGCTGCTCTTCCGACGTCCTGGCTAAGATGGCGAGGGGCAGAGGTCCGTAGGTCTACACGTGTCCGCTTCTTTTGGTCCTACCTATCTCTCTCTCCTATCTCCTCTATCCCTGTGTATCCCTCACTCACGCTTTCCCCAGGTTAAGTAGTATGCCCTGACGCCTTAAACTCGATTAAACTAGTTCTGGCCAGCCTAGGCTGGTGCAGAGCAGCTACCCTGACTAATGACGTAGCATCCACCTACCAGGCGTCAAGAGGGGGAAGGGGGAATAGGCTAACCTAGGGGTGACATGTGACACGGATCACGACTGTGGTCACGTGACCTATTTCATCTAGGTGAAATCAACTTTTGTCCAGGCATAATTCGCGGCCAGTCCGATCATGGCTTTCATAGCACCAATGACAGCATCCTTCCGCTTGAATCCATACTCACCGCAGATTGAGTTTAGGCAGTTCAGCCCCAGAGCGAAGGGCTCTGACAGACTCGATAAAAAGCTGAAACATTTGTTTTAACCATGAGTCAGCCATTATGAATACCGAGGCTGAAAGAACTCTTAAATGAAATGGTACTGATTCTGGCGGTGAAAGCCAGGATCCAATTAACTAAGAATTATGCCTCGGTGAAAGAAAGAAAGAAAGAAAGAAAGAAAGAAAGAAAGAAAGAAAGAAAGAAAGAAAGAAAGAAGTAGAGAGAGAGAGACAATTGAACTACAAACAGAGATACAATAAGAACACCAATCGGAATTGATTTATGGATTTAAAATAACTCTGCAAGCTGTCTTCTGAAGTTGTGGGATTGTTAATTGCTAACAAGCCGTGTAAATTGACACCCGGGGGTTTGTAAACTGGCCCGAGATGTGCTAAGATAATATTTTTCTGACGAGAACTTAGCGCAAGACCTTAGCGCAGTGGTTACGCGGATCGGATCTTGCCACTTTGGAAGTCTGTGAAGTGTACGGGAAAACGAGATGCACTTTCACACCTTTGTTCCGTGTGATCTCGGCAGCAGCGTTGAACCTGGCGCCGCAGGTGCTAATGAGGTCAGGTGCAAAATTCTCTCCTGCCTCTAGCGGCCTTAGCTCACAGGACGACAGCAAGAAGCGACAAGTCCGACAGCCCTCGTCGGGATTAAAGCCGCCTGCGGGCTTGTTTACTTTGCACTGAGTTCGCCAAATCGAGTCTTAAAGATCTGAGAGAGCCAAGATGAGCCCACGGAGGACCCCCTCCACCCCAGGTACTGGCATCACACGAGGTCAAGTTCTTCAGCTTTAGAACGAAATGGTTTCTCCAGGTCTTCGGCAAGGCGAGGTTAAGGTGGGGAAAATGTTTAGCTGTGATCAATTGGAATCGTGCGTTGGACATTTTCGTATGTATTGTATTATATTTATACATAATCTACATTTATTGATATTTATGCTGTCTTATACACAAAGTATCAATTAAACACACGGCCTGTGAGTTTTCGATAGGAAAAATTATTTTTAAGATCTTCATCAATTTGTTTTTTTTTTAAATTCCAACTAGCATCAGCTCCCATCCTAGACTTGCACTGTCCACCGATATCACATTGTTGGCTGTTTTATCAGTAATTTTATTCTTGTTATTTCTCGAAGATGTTACAAAAAGAAACTCTGTAAATGTTTTAGTTGTTGTTGCTATTGTTATTACTTCTCAAAGTGTTTAACACGCACAACCATTTTATAAAATGCTAAAATGGATATGGTTTTTTAAATGATTAAAAGTGTCACTTCATAGAGAAGGTACAGGTTAAAGGTTGTTCCATGACCTGCTTTTAGTTTGAAGGGAAGCGGGGGTGTGTGAGACATCTTGAGGACAAAGTCCATTTATCTCCCTCAGTGGTTTCCCTGAACCATGGGGTCAGGCACCCGTTCTCAGATGGGTTGACGGGAGGGGGGTGGTGGTGCTGCGGCCCACGGGTATCAAACCAGTGTCTTCGGGCCTCAGAGGCCAGAGCTCTAAGCATTGGGCCATCCGCTTCACGCAGAAACCACTGCTAAAAATTTCAGGGATTGTTTTCTGTTTAAATGCGTTAGTCGATGTACTTCTGTGTGTCGTCGGGGTCTTTGCACGAACTTAGAATTTGGGAAGTCGAGACTTGTGTAAACCTGTAGCAGAAACAAATTAAGCACACAATGACGTGATGAAATATAGTGCAGGTGTTTGGATTTTCGTATGAACCTGATACAACGAAACTGAACAAACAGCAGAGCACAATGTCATGCATGTTCTGCCATCCCCAGAGGATTACATCAACCATGCCTGTGTATAGGATGGGCGTTGCACATTTGCGAGTGCGATATCGCTGTCTGTCAGTTCAAACTGGCGCCTAGCACACCGTCCCGCATGGTGAAATTAAGTTAATAAACAGACGGGGAGTTTGAGAACGGGGACGAGGGAGTGAGAGAAGGGAGGGGGAGGGGAATAGGAACAGGCAGAGAAAAAAGGCTAGTGAGGTGATAGAAATGAGTGGAAGGAGATGGAGAGAAGAGAGAGAGAGGGGGGGAGGGGAGATATTTTACAGGAAAGTGCTTCTATCTAGATAATCTAAAAGTTGATGGAGGTTTGTATAATTTTCTTGAATATATTGGTCTCTCAGGTCGTCATATCTGGGGCAAACCAGTACAAAATGCATGATCGTCGCTTAGGTAGAATGGTCATGGCATAGCTTGTAGTTCAGTACACCAGCGGCATTTATGACACATTAAGCTTCCGATTCGCAATCTAAATTTGATCAAAGCATTTCTGAAACGGCTTAGAACACACTTAGAAAAGTTCAGTTTTAAATGTACATTATACAGAGAAGAGCTGATAATTGCTAATCTCATCATGCTAGTCTTGCTGAAACACTCATCAGTCTTTGTTTCAACTCTTATAGTTTTAGATCTCCAAACCTAGCTCGCATTCTCCCATACTATGCCAAAGCCAGACTGCTACAGAATTAACATTACATGGTTTAGGTGATGTTACACTTAGGTAAGGTTTCACTGCAAACACCTCTACCTTTTCTTTTATACTGTTTTCTGCACTAAGCTCTCGTAATTCTGCATCATATTATAAAAGGATAGGTTGTATTTCTACATTGGGGTTGGGGGGCACAGATGAGGGAGAGTGGGAGATTAAGACGGAGGGTTAATTGTTTTATCTCAGCAGACGAAACTGTTTCACAGCAGTGCAACCGTCTAGTGAGTAGGTGGTCACATGCAGATAAAACCTGCAGAAGAAATGTGTACTCGGAGACAACACATGCTCCTCACTGTTATGGGGGAGGGAGGACTGAAGAAGGTATAAGAATTTAGCACACAAAAAAAAAGGTTGTGGGGTGGGTGGAATTAAGCCCACGCTAAAAGTTCTGCATGGCACATTTGACACTTTACCTTCTGCACGGCCCTGAGCCTGGAAGCAGCATGACGCTGGAACCATATGGCACGAGAATTTACGAGAGCTCAAAGCGTAGCACGAGAATTTACGAGAGCTCAAGGCGTAGCACTGATTGCCTTACCTGGCTGCTACGTGGGATTTCAATTAAAGCCCGTGAGACAGTGTGCGGAGTGAGAGACCGCAGTTACAGCGGGCGACATCTTGATTGGAACTGACTGTTCTCTGCAGGGTTTGCAAGAAACAAGTGAGAGAGTTTTTGTGTCAGTCGGGAAGATTAACACTGCAACATACCGTCTTCCCACCGCCTCCTCCACAACCCCGCCACCCTCCCCAAAAACTTACCCCATCCCCTCCGCCTACTCGATCAACTTCTATTTCCTGTTAGTCCCAATCTAGTCTTCCCTCCCTCTGTTCTATGTAGCCTGTTGGTATAAGGGCTCAGGATATTCACGGTGGAACTTACGCATGCTGACACCTAATGCACGAATGGCGCACGCACGCACGCACGCACGCACGCACGCACATACGCAAGAACATACAGGTGTACGCATATGGAGACAAGTATAAAAGGACAAAAATGTTCTCACCACGAATAGTGAGGTAAATTGACGTCTTTTTCTTACCGACTCGACCTGAAGGAAAATAATTAATCCTTAGAGCTTATAAAAATAATAACTGGAAACAGCGTACGACATAGAGCATCTGTTATAACTTTCGTTTCAGCAGGGCGACTGTAGAAAAACAAAATAAGGCCCAAATTAAACAAAACAAAACAAAACAAAACAATACAGATAGAAAAGCTGCAGATTTCTCTGTAGATATTATGGTGAAAGGAAAGGTGTACAATTATTTTAAATTACAAAAACTGCCTTTTTGATCAGCAGAGGCCTCGATTTTTTTTTTGTCTTTTCCGTGTTTGTGTCAACGCAGTTATCCAGGCTTGTTTAGAGCGTAAGTCTTTTAAAGTCTCGTGGCGCAGCGGGGGTTCCAGCGGAGCCCTCGTGATCATTCAAACGGAAGAAGCTGGCGACGGGGGACTGCAGGCACGTTTACCGCCGATGTTCTTTGACGCTAGACACCTGGTAGCCATTTGCTGACGGCGGGAGATCAGCTGTTGTGGCCTGTGAGAGGACTTTAAAGTATTCCTTAGGCGATCCAGCAGGAGCGGCTGTGGGCATGTGCAGAAAAAAATCAGAACGCGTGAATAAACGAAAAGAAGGGAAACGTTTACATCAAACACCCACCTGTTCATCAAAAAGGAGTTCCTGCCAGGTAGCTTAGACTTCACAAGAACCTGGCAGTCCAAAGAAGCGCGTAACCCCGCGAGAAATTTTAACTTGCCGTTAGACCTGTAAGCCACATAGAAAGGTTATTATGTTTGCGGGGGTAACGTGGGCTGAAAGGGGAGGAAAATTTCTGTAATTAGGCTGGCTTCACACGTGGACAAAAGAGTCGTGGAAAAAAGCTGGAGTGATTCAGAAAAAAAGGACTTGGCAGTCGGAAGTAACAGCACAATATTTTACTATGCACATCTTGTCTACAGTTCCCGTGCGTGTATATCTTTACTTCCCTTAACGTAAAATCGAGGAGGCTAAGATTGTACTGTTTAACCACGAAAGAATTTCCCCCAGTGTCGATAAAGACAACAATGTCAGTACTCCCTCCCCCTCCCCCACACACCCACCCGCATGGCTGTCCAGGTTACCTTTATTAGTCTATGACTTTTTTTCCCCTTAGGCGCAATGGCTTGTTCTTTGTTCGGGTCATACTCGAGCTTTGACCGCATCCACAGAACAGCTCTGATTATTACTGATGCATTTACGTCAGCATTTCAACCAAAATTTCATTAGCTGATTTTGAAGATTAGCTCCGTTTGCAACAGAAGAAACTTTATCTCATGTCTGGTGGTGGTGGTGGAGGTGGAGGTGGAGGTGGAGGTGGTGGTGGTGGTCGTCGTCGTCGTTGTAATGTCGGTCCAATGGTCTGCCTAGATTCTGTTCTTCTACTGTCTGCACGGCACAGCAGAATGGAACACTACATACGGAAAATGTTGACCCCATGTCGCTATGTCCTTGACCCTACACCAGCTATGGTCAGGTCTGTCAAGCAGAATGAAAACCAGCAGTGGCAGCAGAAAGATGTTAAGGTTCTTGTTTTCTCAGTGCCAGAGCACCATGGTGGTGCCCTCTGCCGCCTCCGGGCTAGTAACGATCCGATTCTGGGGCTGTCCGGATGTTATGACAACCGGGGGTCGGGACCTTAGATCGAGATTGTTCCACAGAGACGAGACAGGGACTGGGGTGGGGAGAATCCTGGAGTTTTTTTTATAAATATTTCACAGTACGATGGCAACAAAGAGAGCGTGAATATATCTTTTCCTTTATTTCAATAAATTTATATTACGATAAGTATCCAATAACCGCACTTACAAACGTAAAAACGAGCATTCCCACAAACTGATAATAAAACCTTTTCAAACTAGTGGACAGGAAATCATGTTGCAAGACAATGAACTGTGGGGTCTTGTAGCGTATCTCGCATACGGACAACGCGATTGGCGCAGTGTCGCAGTCCCACAGTCGGTCGTCTATACAACTCGCCTCTGATGTCGCAAGCGAGCGGTAGAATGATAGACTATCAAAAGCGCCGACTCTATGGAAATTGAGGGGGTGGGAAGAGTCACGTCTGGTGTCTGACGTTACACCTGATGCATTTTGACGTCTTGAACCCAGCTTCCGTCCGAAAGGTTTATTTGTAAAACCAGAGATAAGGAGTAGAATACACTCTTTTATACTCCTTATCTCTGGTAAAACGTTTCTCAAGTGTGCACTTGGCCTAAACTAAGTGTGATCAAAAGGAGGATTTAATATGGCCTGTCGCAATGCGAAAGGATTTTGCTCAGCTCTTTGCTTAAAATGTTCAACACAGTCTGTCGGCACTACTTCCGCTACTTCTGCAGAGTTTTGATGTGGTTCGAGCTCCGTAATTTTGCTGAAGCACGGAAGTCATTTGGGATGCCGGTCTAACCTCCCCGGTTCTACGCTTCTGCGTTGCGTGTGGACTTCTGCCAGCTGCGCCCTACGCCCTCGTTTTAGCACGACTTACACTGTTTAAAAACATTTTGAACACCGTTTTGAAACAGCTTCAGAACAGTCTCCACGACTACTTTTTTTTCAACAATTGCCCTCTTAGACTGTGGCGTTACGCAAATGTTCCGACAACCCTGCCAGTTCTAGGAGAATCAACGCTTGACACGTTAAGGGATTGCCCAATCATCCAGCATAAGTAAATTCGGTTGCCGAACAAGTGATATATCTTGACCGACTAGTTAATGATATTTTCAGATCACTTCAGTATTTTTAAAGTGGACTGTGTTGCCGAGCAGCTATAGGTCACCTGCATGCAAGCAAAATTTATGGTACCTTGGCTGACAAGAAAAGTGGATCTCAAGCCCTGCAGCGGATGGTAGACTGTGGTCGAAATTTTTAACAGCGCAGACGTGTTAACACCTTTCCGCTTGGCGTGTAGCCTGTCTAACCTTTTCCCAGTTTGTCTTAATGGATATATATATAAAGAAAGAGAGCTCTTCCAAGTCTGTCACTGTCGCGTAACTGATGCAACAGTTCTCGTTCCTGTTCCCAGCTTAATACCATAGTGACCCATCCACATTCATACACCTACCCACACCTACTTCCCCTACTTCCCCCACCCCCAACCTACCACTCGCACACACATACCGCAAGATCTGATTTCAAGAAGAATGCTGTCCAAACACAGAACGCAAAGATTTTAAGTCAGATAAATAGTTTGTCTTTTCTTTGTTTGTCCTTCTCTTTGTTCGTTTTCTGTCTTTCTGTTCATGTGTTTCTGTCTGTTCTTCCGTTTATTCGTTTTTCTGTCGTTCTGTTAAATCTTTTCGGTATCCCCCTTCTATTTATTCGTCTGCTTGCCTGCCTGTCTGCCTGCCTGGCTGCCTGTCTGTACAATGTTGTCATGGCAACCACAGTTTTCCCCTAGGTGGTAACAAATTTCAGAGAGGTCATGTTGAAGCCTATTTAGTCTGTTCCGTTCACAATTTCTAAAAACTAGTCTGAACCCATCGTTATTACTCTGTCTGCCTATGTAGCAATTAAAATATGAAAGGGTGCGGAGTGGGAGGGGGGAGAAAGACAGAAGGCAGAGACCCCCCCCCCATGTTTCATTACTGTTCTTTCCCTTGTGCCTCCTCCCCTCTAGTTAATCAAACTGCATGCGCACCGAAGTCTGGCTGCACTATCGAAACATTTCTTTCTAAAATTCTGCCTGTAAGCTGTTAATTCTTAATAAAATGCATCTGCTAGCGCAGCGTCTCTCTGCTATCAGTTTATTTACAACATGCCGGAATTTCTTGCGTAAATGAAGAGATACCCCACATCGTTTCCCTTCCATTCCATTGGTCAGATAAAGTCACGTGAAGCTTTTGGCATGCGTCACCAGCTGTGATCTTTCAAGAGCACACTATGCCTTGTTAATTCAATCTTCCAGCCCTCTCTACCCCAGTCTATCGCTGATGGTAGTCAAAAGATGTTCCTCCTCCTCCCAAAACATTTTTTTGCTACAAAAAAAAACCAGATTAATTTTGTGCACTTGTCGCTACACGGCTGGGTAAACGTTTTACCGCGAATCGGGTTCTGACGAGCTCTAACCCGGCCCGTCTCTAATCCCAATCACGCTGAAGAGCTCAGCAAGTTAAGAAAACCCTTGACGCGTCCTAAGCTTATAAAACTGTCCCGGAAGACTGGAGCCAGTTTTATGAGCTCTGCAAGCAACAATGCTGGCATGGAACGCATCAAAGAATTCGCGATCACGATAAAGCTCTTCTTGTTAGCAAATAAATCCTTAGAAAACGAATGAAGTATTACAAATGACTAATCTTAGTTTATATCAATGTATTTGATAACTTATCAATTTTCAAGTAGTCCGGGTTGGCTTTTGAAGCAAGCAAATGCTAGGCATTCTTATTTATTGCGATTATACTGAGAATCTATTCCGAATGCGTACATGCCTTCTTTTCTATTTGAATTCTGCCGGCCATGTGATCTTTTGTCTCGAGGAGAAAGCTGGTGCCGTTCGGTGTTCAACTGCCTGCTCCAGTTCTTGGCATCGAAGTTCTTACGTCCCTCTACAACAGCTCAGTGTACACGTCAGATTGCAGGTCACGTGGGGGACAGGAAAAGGAAGCTAGATATCTTGCGCGGGGGTAAGGGCGAGCTGCGCGCCAGATCGAGCATCAGGTGAAGCCCACGTCAGCAGGCGTCAGGAAGGGACACCAGCGACCGATAACGCGAAAGCAGCAGCGGCTGCCAGTAACCCGGGGCTGAGGCCTTTACAGTCCACCCTGTCAGCCACCCGCCGAACCCACCCGAGGAAGTTGGCAGACGGTGAACGTTCCCTGGTGGAGAGGAGTTTCAGGGGATGCCCTGGGACTCCCCTGCGTATCTAGCTTCCTGTGTATCTCTGGCAGGTTTTGGACGATAAGCCCCGGTTTTGGCGCTTAAAGTAATTTGTGGGCCCCGAGCGCTTTGCTTGTTTGTTTCTTTAAAAATGGAGTACGTTAAATGATTGAATGGGTGCATCCTTTAAAGATATAGCAGTGCATGTTATTATTTTTTAAAAAACTTTTGCAGACTTTTTGAGTTAGATTTTCTTATCCCGCTCAATATAACTAGCCTCCCCCCCCCCC
>SMGT01009070.1:7737-20053 GCA_004794575.1 Lanistes nyassanus
ATTCTACTTACTTCGCTATTATTAGTATTCTTCGCTAGATATTGAAACTGACGTTGCTTCGTTCTACTTACTTCGCAATTATTAGTATTCTTCGCTAGATATTGAAACTGACGTTGCTTCGTTCTACCTCACTATTATTCTTTTCAGTGTAAATCAGCTCACCTTCACTGTGCGGTTCTTATCCAACATGGACCGCCCTAAAGACACGTTGCCTCCAATGAACTCGATGTTGCAGGATTTAATCTCCCGAGCGGTGACACGATATCCTCCATCTGCACCTGAGTTCCCAGGATCATCTGAGGCCAGACTGCTGAGATCCAGGCGAGGGACGCTGGCCTGAGCTGCCGCCCGAGCTGCCTGGTTTTCTCGCCGCTTCTTGTGCAGTTGGCTGCTGTCGAAGATCTGCGAAACGCCGCCAGCTTTGTTCTGACTGCCTGTCTCCATGCGCTTACGCACACTTGCAATCTGGTTTTCAATTTCGGAAGGCAAGTTTGGAGCGTCTTCCTGTTTGCTAGAGGACTGCACGGGTGTCAAACGCTTAAAAGGAATCTCACTGCCATCCTCTCTGTCATCATCCTGATGTCGAGTTTTGCCAAGTCGCACTCCGAACAGCTCACCTGGCGGCTGTGCATGTACTGTCTTAGAATTCTGCTTCATACGCTGTGCAATTATACGCGGAATTCCTTTCACTGGCTCTGTCATTTCCTGAGTCTCCATGGCAGCTGGGAAATCCTGTTTCTCTCTACCGTCTGACTTTAGCAGAGTTGTATGCAGGGCTGGTTCTATTTCTGCATGTGAAACTAAATGTGATGCAAAGTTCTCTGTAGACAATGGATCGGGTTTCACAGCATCTTCAATGCGTGGTGAAGACCAGTCATCTTGACTATTATTCAAAAGACGTGTTGTCTGTACCAGATCAGCATCCCTACCATCCAGGTTGTCCCGAGGGATGGGTGGTGCCCTGCCCTTGCTGTGCAAGACGTTGACTTGGTTCACTTTCCGTACATCCGCATCCACCAGCTTCTTGTCTAGCCCTTCACTCCTAGCCTCCTTCGCTTGCGACACAGTGCCCACAGCTACCTCCCCATAATCCTTCACTCGTTTTGGCTTGGAGTTGGAGGGTGTGGAGTTCACTTTCTTGGAAGCAAAAACAAGGTAGCGGTTTTCATCTTCATTTTCAGCCTGCTGCTTGAAAGGCGCCACCGGCATCACGGGACTGCTCTTCTTGACGCTAGGGGTGAAGGATGGAGGAACACCTGTTGCTGAGCTGCCAATCTTTACACTCATGCCATTTACGGGCTTACGTGACCTGGCTGGGGCCATGGGTCGAGAGGCCGGAACGGCTTTGACAGCAGCAGTCGAGCGTGATGCAGGAATAGATCTTCCGGAGTCAGAGGTGACAAATGTTCTATCGTCTGACACAAGCTCAGCAGTAACTCCACTGCTGGAATGTAATTGTAACATAGAAGCTGGTGCTGAGGATGAAGATGAAGATGATGTTACAGTTGTGGCATTTAAGAGAGGTGACGGTATTTCTGAAGCTGTGGATGGATCCCCACTGTTTGGTTCATGTACATCTGATGACCAGGACGGTCGTTTGTCACCATTTCTCATGATCTCAACTGTCCTGGGGAACTCAAACATTTTGGCAGCATCCACAATACGAGGGGAAGACTGAGATACATGAGATCTGGCCTCTCTGGGTGTGAAAGCCTGGCCTCTGGAGGCTGGATCAGTTGGGCTCATGAGGGGTTCGTTGCGTTCACTGTCACCCAAACCACCGTGGTCCCTTGTAGGACTCAGCGGCTTCCCACTTCGACTAACATACTCTGTTTCTGCTTGAGCAGCCGACTCAAATATACTGCGTACCGTCAAGACCGTGTTGGGCTTTGGAAGTTCATCTGGAACTGCCTCACCTTTAAAAGATGTGGCACAGTTCTGGGATCTGTCACCCACGGCATTGCTGTCAACCTGCTCTTCGACTGCAGGTGTGGGCGGGGGGTTCTCAATAAGGATGATGTCATCGCGAGCCAGGGTCACATCTGGTGCTTCAATGTGGGAATCTCGAGTGGGCTTTGTGGGCAAATGTGGGCGTTCCCATTTCTTATCTACGGGACGGAGAGGGACCTGAAGAGGTTTTCTGTGGCTGTTGTTGACTGAATCCACACTCTTGGCACGTTGTTTTAGACTCTTAAAGCTCTCTCGCCCCCTCTCCCGTCTACCCACCCGTTCCTCACCTGGCTGAGTGACAGCTGCGTCAGTAGCTTTAGGATCGTCTCGAAGAATGTTTTCCACGCTGCCGGCGTGCTTTATATGATGATGAGTAGGCGCTGTCTCTTCGCGAGTACTCAGAGAGGCAAACTTGCCCATTAACTTGTGAACGAAGCCAGAGCCAGGCTTGTACTCACCCAGATCTTCACGAAATTTCAAAGTGCTCTCCGTGTCTGGGTGCTTGGCACGTAGCGGCTGAGACGCCTCCTTCGGAGTCTGACCAGTACGTGCGTGACGTACCCCAAAGGACTTGTAAAATGGGTTGTTATGAATAGAAGAGATACAATCTGGTACAGGGGAAATGAAATTACCATCGCTCACCATGTCAGATCCGTCTCCTAAACCAGCCGACATTTTCCTGATTGCGTGTACTTCCGTATTATATTCTACTGAAGCTACCACCCCGTTCATTGCAGTGCTACTGTCGCGTTTCCATGTCACAACTATGCCATCCGCCTCTGCAGCTAACACACTTACACAGAAGTACGCCTTGGGTCACGATCCTGGACCCATGATTAGTGATGATATCTTTGATGTCGTTACACAAAAAACAGATAAATGCTCCGCGATGTAAAGCAACAGGGTGCCAGCAACACCCCAACTCGCCGACTTTCTCTTCAACTATTGTTACAGAACACAGACTCTCAGGCTCAGCCGAGCTAATGTGTGACGTCAAGCTCCACTATGGGAGTGTGCTAAGTTGACGGTCATTTTTAAAAATCTAACTTCGGCATGTTATGCGATATTGGTTTTTATTTAACTGTGCAGATATTTTATAGAGATACAGCTATTCTTGCATAACCGAGAGCAACAAATCTACTTAAACTGGAGGGTGCTTTGGTGTTCGGTATTCCAAGAAGAAATATTACCTTTGACCCACATACTATTGCTCCCTCTCGCAATGAATCATGTTTGACTCCACCCATGCAAAGCTTAGAATAATTGTTTAACAGAAATTCTGATAAGTAAATTCAAAAACATATTTTGGGTCAGCAAGAAAGGGTATTCCTTCAATGATTCTGAAACTTATTATAATTGAATGCAGAACTATTTTAACAACATAGAACTAATCCGCGAAGCACATCTCCCTAGGCAACAGCTCATGGCGACCGACGCAACCCGCTGACCGTTAACTGGTGGCTAGCAACGCGGGAAAGAACTTCAGAGGACAGAACCGAAAGACTGTAGTTTTGTCAAATATAAATATAACTTAAACATGACATCAGTTGTCATCGGGCCAGTAAACTGGCGCAATGGGACTCTTAAAACGATCAAGTTAGCGCAGACAGTTGCAGATAAAAGTGACAAGAGCAATGACGTGGGTAAAGCGCTCGACCCGCTGCTCCATCTCCGGGATGTGGTAGCCTCTCTGAGCAACGAGGAGGTGCGCCGTTACACCCGTGATGTACGCGTTGTGGTGGCCAAACTGCGAGAGAGTATTCTGGACACGAACGAAGAAATTAAATCTCTGACTCGTGGCAAAGAAGCTTTAGAGAAAGCCTTGGAGCATATCCGCAAAGACATTCAGCTGAATAAGGACAGCCAGGCTGTTCGCACCACTAGGCCGCCCAGGGAACGGGTAAGAACGTGTGTGTGTGTGTGTGTGTTTGCACGGTTTTATTTATTTATTTTTTGTTTGCACGTGCGTTTATGCGCATGAATGAGTGCATGCGGGAATGCCTTTGATCTATAGTATTTGCTTATGTCATTTACCTGTACTTGAATATATATGAGATGTGCAGAACTTATTATTTATATTATGTATGAGTACCTGTGTACACTATATATATATATATAGTACACTAGGTCTATGTTTATAATGTGGATTTAGTCATATTAAAAAACAAACAGTTTTTTCATGAATAGCTTTCTCACATAATGGCAGTATGTTAAAAGTTATCAGATACCAATTTTTAAAAAATCTGATCCAGATAAAAAAAACATGACGTTAAGATTTGTTGTGCCCCAGAATTATACAAGATACATGCTGTATGTGTGGACTGGGTTTCAGGAGCACGATGGAGCAGATGACCTGCTCAGTGCGGAGCGTGCTCATCTCATCAACAGCAAAAAGAACTTAGAGATTCAACTGCGATTAGTGCAGCAGCAACTGCAGGTGTCTTTGGCCATACTTTTAGTTTGGATTTCATCTTAGTACAAAGTCATACAGTGTTATACAGCACAGTCTACCCAAGACAAGTTTAAGGGGATGAGAAAGGCTTATAAGCTGGTTCTTGTCAACAAAAATAGAAAATAGGAAACTATCGGGAATTCAGGCTTACATGTGTACATGGCAAAAATTCTGTTCTAAAGGATCAAAGAAAATTGCATAGATCATATTTTTTCCAATGCATATGAAAAAGAGATGTGGTACAGGTGAGGAGACCACCTTTAAGTGAATTTCTGTACAGTCTTTACATGCTCCTCGCTTC
Organism: Lanistes nyassanus; assembly: GCA_004794575.1. Lineage (NCBI taxonomy): Eukaryota > Metazoa > Mollusca > Gastropoda > Architaenioglossa > Ampullariidae > Lanistes > Lanistes nyassanus. Next base: position 12,441 of record SMGT01009070.1, read on the forward strand.
CACGTGTCAAAATTTACACTCCTCAGTTGTCATCTCCTGACATTTTTCTCTGCAAGGGATACTGTGTCTCCATTTGAATACATGATGCATGTGTTGTGCATGCACGCATAAACTCACATGTATGTGCTTATATACATGTATGCATGCATGGGTTGACTTCTAATGGCTTATTGTGCTGGAATTATTGAGATCACAAGGTCAATATCAACACCACTATATCAATCATGAGATGATGGTGGTCATCATTAAATGTTTTTCCATAAGATTGACTTGTAAAAATGGAATCTTTCTGCATGTGTCAGTGTGTTTTACTGTGTGTGTCTGTGTGTTTTACTTACAGGTACTTGACTCGGCCCGAAGGCGTTTGTTTTCAGTCCATCAAGAACGTACCCGTGTTGTTGACCTGCTCTGCCATGCAGTCTCCTCTATCACGATTGCTGCTACTAACGCTGAAAAGAAGAGATCCCTGAGCATGCTTGATGGTCGGGTCTCTGTGGTCGACAGCAACCGCCTGGGTGCCAGCCTGGTAGATGCACTGGGACCTTACACACCTGAGACAGATCAGGTACCGGTGGAAGAATTTTGCTGGAAAGTCTGTTTTGCACTAGTTTTCACACAAAACAGTAATAGCAGGGGTGGGTGTATCGTGATGGTGACCGCTGTACACAGGATCTGTTTGTGTGTTTGCCACTGGATAATTGACTTGAAATCATGACTACATTGACCATTTAGTCATCAGTTGTCCCCCATTTCCCCCCTTTTCTGGTCTGTCCGTGAAATTTAGGCATATCTTTGACATCTTAATGTTGCATGTCGCCAGCAAAGTCCGTGCCACTTAATGCTGTCATGCCTTGCTTCAACTTGAGCTAAGTCCAGGTCCACGGGCACAGTTGTGTCTCGGAAATATTTCTTCCTTTTGTTTTTACTGGATGGATTTATGGCAATAAAAATGTTTCTTCTGGGGTGTGAGGGTGTTTGGCCTTATCACATCTGCAAGTCTTCTGTGTAATCAGAGCATCGGAACATCTCTAAAGCAGACGGCTTCTTGCAAGTTCATTCTCTTTCATTTCTGCCTGCATACTGACATACTGAAGGATATTTTACTGGCTTCGATATGTTTGCATACATACTGACATGCTGAAGGATATTTTACTGGCTTCAATATGTTTGCATACATACTGACATGCTGAAGGATATTTTACTGGCTTCGATATGTTTGCCTACATACTGACATACTGAAGGATATTTTACTGGCTTCGATATGTTTGCCTACATACTGACATACTGAAGGATATTTTACTGGCTTCGATATGTTTGCATACATACTGACATACAGAAGGATATTTTACTGGCTTCGATATGTTTGCCTGCTGTTCACGTGCACAGGCCCTTGGAGAGGCTGAGGAAGCGCGGACACGTTCTGCTTATCTGCGCAAAGGGCTTCGCAATACAATCGATGAAGTTGAACGGCTACAGAGAGCCGCTCACAAGTCTGTCAATGACGGCCTTACACACAAAATGGCTGAGACTATGACACTGAAGGTGGTGATCTAATAGTTACCTTGAGAGAAAGATCAGATTTATTGGTCATCGCTATGACAGTAATAGGAAATAATTCTTTGTGTGTGTATCACAGTCTGATGCAAACAGGAAGAAGTGGGGGTATAGACGTAACGGGAAGACCTTTCATCTGTTTTGCTGGATTTTTTTGCCAAGTTGTCACTTGAACAAACTTACCAAGTTTAGATTTAGTGCATGCTAACACAACGTGACGTATGTGAGTTACATAAATCAGTATATAAAATTGTCACTATCCTGGGGAGGATGGCAAGAATTTAGATATGAGGCTTGTGTGGTTAACTACATTTTATGTGCAGGAGTGACAGTCATCCAATGCCTAATGTTTTCTGCTGCCAACAGCAACATCTTGGAGTGTGTCTTGGAGAAAACCGACATGCTGTATATCGAGCACAGCGCTGGTACGATACCACAGAGCGTGCCTGGGGTTACACGCAGGTCAGTTTACCCCAAACCTTCCTTATCTTTGGCTATGCACATGCATATATATATCGACACACACTGAGTACCTCTACTCATATATATATACACACACTGAGTACTTCTACTCATATATACACACACACACACACACTACCTCTACTTCCCCAGCACACTTCCCAGCTGCATACTAGACAACGGCCTGTGAAAGTTCTTTGTGGAAAGGTGAGCGTGGTAAGTACCAGTAGAACCTCCCATGTACAAATTTGAAAAAGCAGCCAAAATCAGGTCTCATATAAGTTACATAAGTGTCGTAAGAGAAGCCTGGTCATACCAAACAGTACAATGTGTGTACTGTACGTGACATGAAATATTTAGAAGCAGTGAGAAATAAATACATTTGCATGAATTTTATTCATGGCAGCCAATCCCAACATGTGCTTTGAAATGGTGTTTTACTTACCATTGAATGGCATGTCAAAAATAATTTTTACATCTCATTTACTGTTTTGTTTTATCACATCAAACCAAGTTTATCTTATCTAGTTTCGTCCCACCACAGATCATTAAAACTGTTTATCTGGGTTTCTTTGTGGCTCTGCCAGTTCAAGAAATTGAAATAAGAAATGCTTTAAAAGAAAAGAAATGAAGATGCCAGTTGTCTTCCACTGATGTCTCTGTTGTCTAAACTGACACACTCTAATCTGCCTTAGTTCTGCTGTAAAACCTGTTTCATCTGCACTGAAGATGTTGTCGAGAGTGTAGCCCTCACAAAGAGATGCCAAACACTTGATCCAATCACATGCTGCTTTCTGACTTATGTCAGCTCTCTTGCCACTCAGAATGACGAGTGGATGTTTCTTCTGCGGAATTATTTGGCCACCCATTTGAAGTGCGGAACTTGTCCTGTCCAAAACCAACAGGCAGATACAGCGCCTTTTTTTTTATTAGTCCTCCTGTCAGTGAAGTGTTTCTTTTTCTTGCATCAACAAACCAAATCCATTTCTTCTTTGACACCTTTGTCAACAACTGAGTACATTGTTTTTCTCTGTTGGAACATCTTTCGAAGCACACTTTCCTTTCTCCATTTTCCAGTCGCTAGAGAATCTCCGCTCTGTATTTGATTATTGACTGTATGATCTGTTTCTTCTCAATACCCAGCGACTTTAGAATATTGCCGACTCTCTTTTGTCACTCCTCTGGACAACCTTCAGAGGAAAACTTTCAGGATTTGATATTTTTTTTCTAGGGTCCTGTCGTGAGCACAGATCTGATGACGCGTGAACGACTTGACCGGCCCCTGGTGCGAGTCTTCCAGCGCCATGCAGGAACACAGCTGCCAGAAACCAAGGAGATAATTGCCGTATGTCATTTTTCTAACAGTGGGGGTTGGGGTGGGGGTGGATGGCTGACAGACCGTTGCGTGCATGTACAAGGAAAGCTGAAATTGTCTGTGTTCTTGTACATAAAAGTTTGTTTGCGTATCTGTGTATGTGAGTGCATGTGCATATCTATGTATCTGTGTGTGTGGTGGTGAGGCGGGGGCCGGGGGGATGTGTATGCATATCTGACAAACTTTTATATGTACAGGGAAGTGTGTTGCATGTTACCATTGTGTCTGAAATATTTTGTGTATATCTGATAAATTTTTGTGGAAATATATGTATATGTAAAATGATTTTCTTTTGTTCCTGTGTCTGTAGCAAAGAGTTATAACAACGAACATTATGCATCATACTTGTGTCCCACAGACTGTATAACAGATCATCATACCTACATGCAATAAGAACTGTTTATTGTGACAGTCTTCGAGTTTCTAACTGAGAAGCAACTGCTGTCAGTTTTTATATACTGAACAGTAGAAGCGACATTCTTTACCGGCAACAGATGAAGAGAAATGGAGAGATTTTATGTGCTGTTGATGGGGGGGGGGGGGGGGGGGGGGGGGGGGCATAGACTGAGGGTCCCAATAGTAAAATCTTTCCTTTTGCTTGGAACCATAAAACCATAAAGCACCTGTGGATTCCAAAAACCTACTGGATGCCTGAAACTGTCAATATTTGCAAGCGTCTGTTATTCATTGAGGCAGTCTGAGGTATTCACAAAAGGGAAGTCAGTCCCATAAAACCATTACTGTATATGATCACTTCCCCTATCAAGATTTTAAAGAACTTCTTCTGTTGATGTGCTTGAGCCAAACCACATGTTAATAACATGTGTGTTATGTGCTAACTGGTTTGAAAGTATGATTGTCTCCTGTTGTAATACAGGACGTCTTCTCTCGAGCACAAAATTTGGTGGAAAATCTACAAGCACCAAATGGAGGACGTGAAGAATGTTTAAAGGAAAGCTTAACGCTAGATGCAACTTGAGATAAATTCATAGATATTGATATTGTGAGTCTTGTCAACCATCAATTTCAAGCTATATTGGTACTATATCCATACAATCCACGTTTTAATTTCGGTAAATAATGGCACACGGACGTCGCCATGTTGTGGTACTCTTTCGCAAATGAAAGCAAAATATCGCTGCTGTCGTCTGGTCTGGTGATGTCAGTTCCCCAGAAGCATTCAACACGCCACAGTGCAAAGAGTTCAGCTGTTTCAACGAACAGTGCAAATCATTTAATGTAGACGGAAGCCACAAAAGCTTTTTTGGGATTCCGAAATCCAGCAAAATCAAAAGATTGCTATGCATGTAAAAAGTGGCTTGAAAATTTAAAGAACGCCAAGTTGCCTCGTCATGCGAAGGAGTATAAATAGCACAAATCGCACCTCCTACTTTGTGTGCGAGGACCATTTTACGAGGGAGTGGTTTGAAGGCACCTACGAAAATGATGTGACTGCTTCGCTTGGCTTCAAGACTTTTAAGAAAAAGTTAAAGAAAGGAGCCATTCCGACAATTATCAATACAAAGTGTGCCAATGAAAAAGGCATTGCAGTAAGGCAAGACCAGACGGAAGCTGAGCCTGAGAGTGAGAATTAACAGACGATTACAGCTGAGAGCGATGTCACTAACAAGTCAAGTTTCTTTATTCTTTTACCCTCAGTGGGTATTCGGAAGAAAAAATGTCAAAGAACACGTCAATCGTAGTTCACCTGACATTAGAATATACATATATTGATAAAAAAACTCATTGATTAATAAACACACAAATAACACGCTCAGTCACGCACGCAGACGTACCCACACGCAAAAACATAGGCACCTATTCATCTATTCATTAATGCACTCTACTAAGAAGTATATTAACGAAATTCACTACTTTGGTCAATACACTTTTGTTTTTACAAGAAAAGAGTTTATAAAGTTTAAAAGTATTTGGCCGGCTCAAGTATTATGGTGTCAGCGCGGTGCTGCGTTCATCTGTAAAAGCGTCTTCCCGATATGTGAGACGATGCTGCTTTGACCACTGTCGGCTGCATGCATGCACAAGATTTGGTAGAAACTCTGCAAACACCAAACACAGGAAGTCAAGTTGAGATATGCATGCGATTGAGGAATGTTTACTTTGACAAGAAGAAAATAAAAATGAGTTAGAAAGGGTTAAGGGTGTCCACTATCCATGTCAGGCAGGTGTCATTTGGAGGTGGTGGTGTTTTTAAAGTGTGTAAGTCATTTGGAGGTGGTTGTGCTGAAAATCAGCACCAGGCCAAACTGCCCATTACTTTGAGGTGTCCATTATTTCAGGAGTTCACTCTTTGCAGGTACTTCTGTATCCTGATCTTATAAACCACCAAAAATAAGATGAACACCATGCAAAAATTAATGATGGGTCGCAGCTTAAAAAATATTTCAGTATTGTAAATATTGTTACAACTTAAGGTGGAAAATATCAGAGGTGAAGATTAAGCAGTCTTCTCTCTCTTGCTTGTTACAGGCTGGTGATGGTCTGCTGCAGTCTCTGACTGCCACCAGCCGTAACATCGGCCTGATGCACTTGACAGGGCAGAAACTGTTGGACGACATTCGCAGCAAGAGTGCCGGATCCTACATTGACTCCCATATTTTGCACATGCGGCGCAGCAAAGCCAACCATCGTTGGTGTTTGGGTGCTGCTTTCTGAACCACAGTCGAGCCCTACAGGCAGACATCCATCTCTCTGTCTGACGTCACGACTCTGTGCACGATACAATGACCATAATGTTCCATTTGCCTGTCTCTTTCTTGTTTATCTCTCACCGTGGTAAAGTACATGCATGAGCACCAGTTCTGCTGACAGTAGGTTGATTTGTTTGTCAGGAGATTGCCAGATAGGATGGAGCAAAGTTTGTTGCTACCCAAGATTAAATATAAATGCGAAGTTTAAGTAAAGGTTTACTAACTTCTGAACTGTAGTCACAACAGATTTGGTGGTACCCAAGGTCTAGCAGCTAAATGTAAGGAGAAAGACAGAATTACTAGCAGCTAAGCTTGAATTGCCTGACATGTGCACCAGTGTGAAGCGGGGGTTTGCAGCTAGTTGAGAATCAGTTGCATAATAGGACCGACTGCTTGTGGCCAAGGGGCAGAGCTGATGAAAGGGGTGCTGCCAAGAAAAATAAAATTGAGAATTATTGTTCACCAGCACTTTAAACATTCACGCGATGATAAAGTTTGGAGCCTGATTTCACGCTAGACATCTGAAAATTCATAGCTTTGTTCAAGACCATGTGCCTTGGTTTACACCTGCCACAGTTTGTGCATGGATTTCCTTCATGTATGCATCTTATAATTATGCCCCCTTGACAAGCACCCTCTGACCTTTGGCACATCTCAGTTGGCATCATACTTGTATTCTTGTCTCAAGTGCACGTTATTCCATTGTCCATATACCCCATTTATATGTCCAACTTGCACACTGAGCAGAATGATCTCGGCCTGCTGCCTCTGACATGCAGTGGATAAGGTGTGGGAGCAGAACTGGAGACTGCATCACCAGATGATTTAGAGATGTTTTTATCAACTTTTTGAGCTGTGGTGGATAAGACTTGTGGGCACAATTGGAGAATGTGTGCATTACAAGATCATTTACAGATAATGTCTTTGTCATTATTTTGACACTTTTATTTCTGATGAAATACAAAGGAGGATATTTTTACTCATGCACTTTTTTCAGAATATATTTTAAATGTTTTGCAACCTCATAAAAATAAGGTATGCTTGTTTCATCCCTTCCAAAAATGTTGTCCATTTCTATGTGTTTACAATTCAGGATATAAAATTCTTGGCATGATCAAAGTGCAGATGTATGATCATAATATTTTCTAGATTTTGAAGAAACCAGCACAGTATTATGTGTACATGTAGTTGTTTTGAGAAGCATGCAAGTCTTCTCATCTTATTTCACTTTTTACTGTGTCTAGTGGCCTGCTTGTGTTGATGTTTTGTGACTGCTTTCGGACAGGGCCGCACACTATTCCTTGTTTTCAAGTAGTTTTTGTGATTATTTTCGGACAGGGCCGCACACTATTCCTTGTTTACAAGTAGTTTTTGTGACTACTTTTGAAGTGTTGCACGCTATTTTCGGACTGTGTGTCTCAAGGCGTAGTTCACTTGTGGACAGCTTGTGTCTGTGCTTATCTTTTTGTGCCTTCACAAAAGTGTGATGTGTGACCTGCAGTAGGTCTGTT
>SMGT01009070.1:29733-46787 GCA_004794575.1 Lanistes nyassanus
TGAGATGGCAAGGGAGAAGTCATCGAGAGGAGAGCTGAGTGAGACGGCAAGGGAGAAGTCATCGAGAGGAGAGCTGAGTGAGATGGCAAGGGAGAAGTCATCGAGAGGAGAGCTGAGTGAGACGGCAAGGGAAGAGAAAAGAAAGATATGGAGAATGACGGAGTAAAATCCACGGGAAAGGGTGTATTTAAAAACATTTGCCTTGGGTGCTAACACTCCTGACACACATCATCAGGGCTTCAAACAGATCGACATGTTTAAAAAAGAGAGCAAATTCGCTCGATAAAATATGAGCAGACATATCTTCACAATTTCTGTACCTAAGTGTAAATTTCAGGTATACTGCACATCATATACATATAAAAGTTCGTTTAGGTATTATATCTACCATTTCAAACTTTTATATAGAATTCAAACTAAAGTATTGTCGATTTTTCTGAGTGGCGGATTTCTTTTTTAAAGGCAGGACCACTTGATCTGGCAGCTGAAAAGCGAGGACGTTTGAAGCCTTGAATATAGAGACAGGAGCAACTAGAGCAGCAAAAACAAAACCAATAAACAAAAATAATATTCTAGACATTGTGACTTAAAAAGAAAAGAAGACAGAAGTGGAACCAAAACATCTGAGACCGATTAATATTTTTAAAAAGTCCTCAAGAGGATAAAACTTCAAAAGACAGAAGTTGTCAGCTGCAGGCTATTACTCCAACGGTTTTCCAGCATTCATTACTATCAGCATCACTTACTCATTGCATAATGATTGTGGCACAATGTTGTATGTGCCCACTCAAAAAAGGGGAACAAATCTAAGATAACTGTGGGACGCTGTTGTATGTAGCCACGGGTGTGTGTGTGTGCGCTAATCACATTCACATGGGCAAATTTTGGTATGCTGTCGTGTTATGTTGGTTATGTTTATGTTGGTCATTAAGAAACCAATACCTATTTCAACCACACAAGTAAATGGTGGCTGAAGTTAATATGAGCATCTGACCTGTTTTTCCAAAACATTAAATACAGTTACTTGGCAGCTCAGTTGTTCCACGCTCAATATTAACCTTTTTCTTCAAAAAAAAAAAAAAAAAAACCCCACCTTGTACATACTGGTCTTGGTTGTCCTCATTTACACAGAAAATCTACAGGGGAGATAAAAGCAAACAAGAACAAGCACAAAGGGACCAACAACATTTGGAGGACTCACAGTTCCACTCTCCACTTACATTTCTTTTCTGTGAACTGATGAAGCAAGCAGGATTTGCCTACGCCCATATCTCCAATAATGATGTACTTAAATATATAGCTGTAATTGTATGGCCCTGCAGACATCTTTTTGATGGGCTACTGCAACAAACGTAAAATCTCCAAGACTACCTCGACCTGCACACACAACATGGATCACCAGCTGAGCCTCACAAAGTTAACCTGGCATGAGTACCAGTAGCAAAGCACACACCCACATAATTTTTCCTAGGTGCTACTACTTTAAACTTATCATTTCCTGATATGTCTTTCCACTTACTGCTTCTGTTGTGTTACAACCAGCACTACAACAGCCTGCAACTGTGTAAAACTCTAAAAGCCATAAAAACTCTCAAAGAACAGTTTCTAAGCATAAAAATGCCCTTAAATTCCTTTTTGCAACTGCTTTGGAAATCCCTTTTAAAATCAAGCACTTCATGATTAAATGAATGATATTAAATTTATTTATAGCAGATTCTTTTCTGTCTCTGAAAGCATTGTTTTGGCGAACTTGGAATAAGCTATTTGTTCCTGGGACAACTGAATAAATTATTACTGAATAATGAGGGAAAAATAAGCTGCTCAGTTTCAGTCCATGGCAACTTCAAGGAACTTATTTCTGTCATGGTGGATATTCTGGAAAAGTAAGCTATTTGGGTTTCTTGTTAATGGGGCCTGATTTCATCATACTTCACTTCATAATTCTCTGCATGAGTCTAAGCATAAAGTACATGCTACATGAGTAATTTCCACCCCTGCTGCCATCTGTGAATGTGGGATGCTTTACAACACTAATCTGTTCTTCCAAATCATCTACGTCTGAATCAAATGCACTGAATATGTACCTTTTAAATCTGAGTTAAAATAATTCAAATCCTTTCATTCAAATGTTAGTTTGATATATAATCCAGCCACAAAATGAAAGCAAACAAAAAGAAAAGAACATTTACCTGTGTATCAGTAATATCACCTCAAATGCAAAGCTTTTTTTGCCTGGATATGTGCAAGCTTAGAAGTTTGTCTCAACCAGCTGCAACAACGAACAAGACTCTTGGCTTTAACACTGAAAGGACGAAGATTTGACACGTTAAACCAAATAGTGTGTGCGTGCGTGCATGACAGATTAGACATGAAATATAATACAGTATACACTGATTCAGTGATTGAACCTGGCGAATCTTCCTACTGCTGTCACCATTATGTTGCATTATTATCCTGTATACCTACTGTTTCTGGTGACAAACATTTTGTTTCATCCACTAGATCTTGGCTAATAATACATACCAGCCTCAAAATAGTACAGAACGTAAACTTTATGATAAATATGATCTATATACTAAGTATATGATTATGAATGATCGTACTCAGTACTGTCTTTACTCATCGGCTTATGATACTGAGCTGGGAAAACTAAACAAAGCTAGTTTATCAGTTAAACATCCAAAGACGGGGCCCCGGTGTTTCAAAATATAAAAGGCGAAAAACTATGATGCATTTTCTGCCCTGTCTCTATAAGTCTAGTACGGAAGTACTTGCACCGATGCAGTAACTCAGACTCAGAGTCATGTGAATTACTGAATACTCAGACTTCGACTGCTCTCTAGCCTAGTGACTGCATCAAACCCAGTGGATATTTGTGAAATAAAATTAACCGCTGTATTTATTTTTTTGAAGACTCGAGTAGTTCATGTGTATGTAGCTTAGCTTTGTGTAAGGATATACAAAATAGCAGAGTACTCACATGGAACCCCAAATACAAGACGCAGACGTATGTTTATCTCCGTATTCCAAGATGGCCGTCTAACCCATGGAACGCAGTGACATCTGCTGAGGGGCGTAGATAGGGGACACTAATCTCAGAATATTTGAAACGTTGCGAAAGGCGTATGTATCAGAAGAGAGACTACAGTAGCTTTAGCATTTAAATGTATAACAAGTCTATAAACACAAAATTTGGATAAATCTAAATGATACGTTTGAATGGTCTTTCCAGACTTTTTATTATTGGAACCGGCCTACAAATATGAACTATTACTACTGCTGCTAACTGCAAAATCCCTTCTTCATTCTAGCTGAACTGTAGTGTAATCTTTTTTTAGCTTACTGGACGGGCGCGAGGTGAATCTCATTGGCACGCGCCAAGATTCCATAATAGCGAAAATGGACCAAAATATGCTGCAGACCACGATTTTTCGCGTAAATGAACAGTTGCTATGTCTCTAAGGCAACCATGAACACTAGAGAATGTGTTTAACATTTTTGCTGTTACAACGAGTTTTTTTTGCACACGGCATGTCTAGCGACTAGCCCAGGTCATACATATTAATGGCAATTAACTGGCAATGTTTTGACCGTGTGGTGTCCTGCGAGTAGTCATAGCTATTTCTTTTTACTATTATCTGGAGAACGTTACGAATTTTCCTTCTGGTAAAATGACAAAATGCATGCTAACTCGCCACTAACTCGTCAAAAGTACTCTCCACACTCTTTTTTCTTATCCTGGGAAGTAACAAGTATTTAAGGGCTCCTGGGGTCCACAACCGAAGTTTTTCGAGAGAAATATATCGCAATCCATAACGCTATTCGTGCTTTCCCCACTATATATGCGCTTCTGAGAACCAGCTCGAAATTTTCTTGCAGCGAAGTGCGCATGCGCTCAACACGAACCTCTCAAACAATACATGAAAACTGTAGCTTCGAACAATGGCATACTGCTAGAAAGAATTAAACTATACAAAGGCTCTACTAAAAAAATCTTTGGTGCCTCTTTTATGTCTTTGCCTTCATCTGTTTGTGTTTGTGTTGTCCTGACGAAGACCAAGGGTTAATGCCCCGAAACTGTTGTGTCGTCTATCGTTGGTGCTTTAACCTCGTGGTATTTTCGCACTATGGGCTGGAGGGGGGAGTGGGCTTAGGGAGGTAAGGGGACTGTGGCTTAGTCCTCTATATTGGTGGTGGCTACGTGAGGTCCCTATAGCTCTTGTTGGTCGCTTTCCCGGCGCTCTGTCGCTGCTGGCGGGAGGTGGCTTGAGCGGTGGGGCGCTTGCTGGCCGACCCTACAGTCACCCTATTCCTACATTCTGTTTATCTCTACCTCTGTGTTCACCTTTTACTTTTAATTCTCCTATAGTTTACTTGGTATTATTTTACTGCTTTATATCCCCTTGTTAATTTTGTATTGTTTAGATGTATCGAACGTCTGGGTGGGCATTTACTACCTGCGATGTCAGTTCCGTTATGTATTGTCTGATCTTTTTGGAGGGTTTAGAGACGATTTTAGATTTAGGTCAAGGTTTAGATGGTGCATAGCATTTTTACGTTTATCCCTTTCCTGGCTGTTTAGGGTACACTCTAGCAGGACATGTGGAGTGTGTTAATTGTCTGTCCCCACAACTACAGATTACTGCATGGATCCTTACGAATAAAGATGGTATTCTCCATTTAGTCTCATTCTGGCTATTCTACTTTGGTTGGTTCTGTTGGAGTGGAACAGTATGAGCTCGATCGTTACTCCAGGTGCAGCTTGGCTCCCTCTTCTTACTTTTCATCCCTCTGTATTTTTACAACTCAATTTAAAACAAGGGAACCGGGCCAAGCTAGAACAGGACAAAGACGGAGCTTGGTGCAGTTCCCTTGTTTTTAACTCAATTTGGATTTTCCTCCAAGCGGCAGTCACTTGTTTTTCTTTTGTATTTTTGTAGCTGGTTTACTGGCTATTTTTCTCTCTTCCGTTGAGATGGTGTGTCTATCTGGATGACGTTGGTTGTTGGTCTTTCATTGGTAGTTAAGCCAGTCTATCTGCTTCCTCGTTTCCTTTGATTCCTACATGTGGTGGCACCCACAGAAAGTTTAATTCCTATATTGTGAAGCTTATTTAGAAAGTTTAGAAGTTCGTATATTATGTCCATTCTTTGAGAAGACTGGCTTTGAAGTGCCTGAAGTGCTGACAATGAATCAGAGAAACTAGGAAGGATTTTTCTGATGCAGATTTTCTGTTTTGTAGTGCTGTCAACCTTAGGGCAGTGCGTATTGCTACGAGCTCTGCAGTGAATATGGATGTGTGGCTAGGAAGCTCGATCGGCTGCAACACTGGTGATTTTTAGGTGCATAGACTCCAATTGCTGTCGTGTGGATGGTCGGGTCATGTGAGCCGTCTATGTATATAGGAGAAAGTGTTGAGTTTCTGTCTGAATTCTTTTAGTATTTTGATGAGCTGAGTTTCCTTCTTGTAATTGGTGAGGTCCATGTCGATGTGTGGTGGGTGTAGTGTCCAGTGAGGAATCTGTGAGCATGTGCCCGAGTATGAATCTTCGATGTTAATGTCCGCCCCTGGTGTGTGTTCTATTTCCTGCGCGTTGTCTTGCATGGTTGGTTGTGGAGTGGGTTGTCCTGTGCGATGTTTGTGGACTGTGTTGTCTATCGTTTGACCGAGTTCCGTTTTAAACAGTAAATTAATTTGTCCCTACTTCCTGTTTGGCCGCTGGCAAGCAGACACTGCGCACGCGCGGAAATAGACGGAAAAGGCTCTTACGAATGACCACGAATCGAGTCGGTACTACCAGGATAGACTACGTACAACGTCTCTTCCAGTTCCAGACTACCACAAGCCTTACAAGTTTTCTTGTTTCCTTGACAGGACAGCCATTGAGGGGAGGTAAATCCTCTCCCTAAAGCGAGACGACGGAAGTGTATGCTCTAATCGATAGGGGATTGGATTACTCTGGATAGCTCGGTAGCAAGAGTACGGGACTTGCGTTTCGAATTATAGAGGGTTCGAATCCTGCAGTGGCGGAGGGGAGTCTGTATTTGAAGTTTAATGTTGTGCTGACTCCATCAGTGACCATCACCCGAACACGCCTCATGAAAGCAGACTGCATCAAGAATTACGAATGATATCACTCATACAAAGTGTGAATAGAATAGTCGATAGTAATAAGTAAAGTAATAGAAGTAGAAGTCCTTAGTTAATCAGATCTAGTTAATGGTCCTTGCAGCGTCACTATGGATGCACGATTCAAACATTTATAACTTTTTTTAAAAGTTGCGTTTAAGAGAAGCACATGTTGAGTGATGTTCTTGCTGCACATTTGTGTAAACGTAAGTTTATGGTTGTACAGTTACACTTTACAGATGTGTGTCTCTTGGCCCGCAGTGTTGTGATACCTAGAGATGCCTTGGCAAAGCTTTCAAGAAAAAACTTTTCCTTTCTTTGGTGTCTCTTCTTATAAGTTATATCAGGGGTAAAGGAGCAGTTTCATAAATAATTCTTTATGTACAAATTTAAGTCTGTAATTGAAAATATCAGAACAAATATCTGCTGCTTGGAGTGAAACAGCGAGAAGAACAGATGATCTGCATCAAGTTTGGACAAAAACAGTCACGGTCGATGTTTCGAAGCATTACTCGTTCTTTAGGACAAGTAGGACGGAAAAGGAAATACACACACACACACACCTCCCGTGAACAAAGAATTACATACGGACATGTCATGTGGCTTGTCCTTATTGCTGTCTCTCCTTCTCTGCCCACACCAGACGATAAGCATGTGCATGCACATATGCGTTCATTCATTGTCTGGATTTTATTTAGAGTCTTGCGACTATCTGTGGTGAGTCTTTTTCGCATGATAAACTTTACATGCTGCAGATCACAGATGCCTTCGGTCATCAAGCGACTCTCATCAGATCACTAATTCTCCTGGACGCTATGTCATTTGGGCTGCCAGTTGTGAACTGATGATCATCTGGTAGTGGGCATGCGGGTAAGTTGGCCGAAGATTTCAGTAATCTGGGGAAGAGGCATCAGCATTGTGGTTTGCATGTTGTAAAGATGTTGTATGTGGGCATAAGTTGTAATAAGATGAATTTATACATTGTCTTGGTGTTTTGTGGTAAAGATGCCAGCATTGCTGGGCAAGTGAGATAGTATTAACTCATTCCCTACAGAGTTTTTTGATCTATTGACAACTGTTGCATATGCCTGGGGATGCATAGGTTTTAGCACGTTTGAAATAAATCCTGCTTGCAAACTACCACACATGCAGTAATCAACTTTATGTATTTGGAAAGATCAATTTTTGAAAATCGAAATAATTTACAGAATTTTACTAACAAATGTTAAATAGTACTTACTGTTTGGTGTTATATGTAGTCACTGTACACGCCTACAGAGTTTTAGCTGCATATAAGAAAGCCACGACTTCCCCTGTGGTCTCTGTGTTAGGTATTTTATAAAAAATATAGAAAAAAGCTATCAGTGATAAAAACATAATTCCAATGCAGTTTGCATGAAAAATGTACATGCAGTTCGTCTGGTGTGAATTTTGTGTAAAACTACAAGGCTGTGTTGAAAAAGGTATCAAAATGAAGCCAACAACATGGCGGCCATCATTGTCCTAGACTTTTGCCAGGGATGGTGGTCATTGCAAATGCTTTGTTTCCCCTTAATATCATCTCTTTTGTGGTCTAAGGGAAGGAACTCAAATAGAAATTGATTCTTGTATTGGAAAACAGTGACATCCTTTGCTGGTGAACTGGTTTCGGTTTAAAAATTTAAGTCACTGTGAAACTCTTGTCAGAGACCTGGTAACTGTGTCAAATATCCAGTGGTGTATCATCGTCAGAGTGTTGGGAATGAGTTAACTTTATCTGAAAAAGGTGTAGCTTTATGCAGGAATGGGAATTGGCTGCCCTTTGGCAAAATAGAGATTGGTTTCCCCCCCCCCCCAAAATTTGCTGCCACCTTTTTGGTAGGCGTTTATTATTAAAAAAAAAAGATTGTGTCTGCCACCGAGTAAAGTAAACTTTTGCATGATGAGCTTTGCATTCTCATTTCCTGTTTTGCTTGCTGTGTGCAGCTGCGTTACTGCCTGTTGTAACTTTTGCAGATGTAGTTGATTTCAGATTATTTTTCAGGTTATCCAATCCCCATGCTTGATAATGGGATCAGTTTTAAAGGTACTGGGACACATGGACATCATGGCAAAAGCACACTTCAATAAATTCTTTTAAAAAATTAAGTATGTTTATTGCAGCATTGATTATTTTCTATTTACTAGCCTTCGTTGATCATTTCATCACATAGATGTTAGTCTGTGTCTGCTGTAGGAAAGTGCACGTGAATCTGCCTGTTCCCATGCTCTAGCAGCCGACTTTGCAGAACAAGATAACAGTGAGATTTGCAAGAGTCGTGAGAGGCAGTAGTGTCTCATCTGCAGATCCTCATCCTGAACTCACTTGCGAGATTTCCCCAGCAGTGTAGCAGATGAAAAAAAGTGTTACCTTTACAGATTAGGTTTTCTTGATTTTATAAAGAGTTTTAACAGAAAATGCATTCACAACAAACAGTATCTTGTAAAACATAGCAATAGATGGCTGTTGGGCGTACTTTGCATTTTGTGTCCTAGTACCTTTCATGTCGGGGTTGTGCTGCCAAATATTTCCAAATTACCTATTGCAGGGGAGAAGTTATAATTTGTGTGTACATGCTTCCGTGTGTGTGTGTGTCTGTCTGAACAGTGGTCCCAGTTCTCATGGACATGTGCATCTGAAGGAAGAGCCATGAAATGCAGCCTTGGTCAGCAAAGTGCAGTGACATCACCCTGGAGTTGAGACCTGTACCACAAAAAGGAGTGGGTGAAGTGACATCCCAGTGAATGTTTTGAAAAGTGTGCTGTCTTCGAAGGCAGCAACACTGCGTTGTGTGGAGACCTGTGGCATCAACAAAAAGCAGTGAGTGACAGAACAGCAGGATACATATCGCCTGCCGTATTCAGGGTTTCTGTCATATTTGCTGACTGACCATTTCTTCGCCTTATCAAGGGCAGACCTCGGCCCTTTAGTTTCTTTGCATGTTTTTCGGGCTGACACTGATGGTAGGAACCAGGCCTCAGAAACACCTGATCACTCGAATATCAAACCTTGTTGGTGCAGTTTT
Organism: Lanistes nyassanus; assembly: GCA_004794575.1. Classification (NCBI taxonomy): domain Eukaryota; kingdom Metazoa; phylum Mollusca; class Gastropoda; order Architaenioglossa; family Ampullariidae; genus Lanistes; species Lanistes nyassanus. The sequence goes on from SMGT01009070.1 coordinate 38,908, forward strand.
TGGAAATTTGATTTGAAAAAGCATTTGCGTATTGTGAGCCAAAATTTTTTGTGGCGTCACTTTCATATTAACTGTACTTTGACTTTTGTGGCATTGGGGTTGAGTGGGATATTAGCAGTGTGTTGTGAGACTTATTTTCCAAAGGCTGGATTTGAAGATGACTCACCACCATACTAATATTCACGAGAATTTCCAACAGTGCAGTGGGTATAAGGCTGACGTGACCACACCACCAGCAAATGCATCAGCTGGCATGTTGGGTCATTGTGATGCTCCTCAACAGTGCACTGAATGCAAAGCGTCTTTCAGCAGCCCACAGTCTTTGAAGAACCACATGTCAGTTCACAGTGAGTATAGGCATTACCACTGTGGGGAGTGTAAAGCCAGTTTTAAAAGATTGTCTAACTTGAAAAAACATGGTGAAACTCATACTGACATCAAACCCCACAAGTGCAGTGAATGCCAAGCTTCCTTTAAAAACACCACGTCTCTGAAAAATCATGTGTTAATTCACAGTCAGGACAAGCCTCACCAGTGCCCTGATTGTAAGGCTGCCTTTAAACGGTCATCGAACTTGAAAAAGCACATGGGCACTCACAGTGATGTTAAACCTCACAAGTGCAGCCAGTGTAAAGCTGCGTTCAAACGATCGGACAAACTGAAAAGACACATGAGGATCCACAGCGATGAAAAACCTTATCAGTGCACCGACTGCAAGGCTGCATTCAAACGATCCGATCATTTGAGAAAACACAGGAGAACTCACACTTCGGAAAAACCCAGCTAGTAAGCATGAAACAGAAACCCCGTCTAGTGAACAGCTCATTTTTAAGGTCATCAGCATCTGCCAGTTGGAGAGAATCTTGTGGTGGTGATCAGTTTTCACAGTGCTGCTTCTCCCATGAGGCGTGCTTATGACATCATTAGCTATGCTGGGCTTGGATTGCTTTCATTTTATGGCGTGGAAACTGAAATGTAAAGCTTTGAGGTTTTTACGGGATACGAATGCAGCTAGTGTGGGCATCAGCAAGAACTGCCAGAAGTGAGTGATATAGCAGTCTGATATATGTACACGCAATGACAGGTCTGATTTAACGGATTTGTTGGATTCATTGAGTTAGAGATCTGTATAAATGTCTGACTGACATTTGAGCTGCATACCCATCCCTTTCTATCGTCATCAACAGGGCCAGACAGAACAGAGAAATGTTACTTTGCTTTGTACGTTAGATTGGATTGAATTTTGATTTTAGGAAGACTTGTAGACTTTTCCTCAATATGGCCTTTGAAATTTGTACACAAAATATTTCTGTCTACACATTTGTGCATAATTTTGTTGTGTGTGTGCGTGTGAGTGGGAATGAGTCCTTCCATTATCTTTCAAAAATTTGTTTGATACATGAGGATGAGAGCGAAGGAGAGAGAGAATACAGTTGGAGTTAAAGACAGTTTGTGTACTTAATTGTGGCACACATTCATGTTGAGTAGGGAGACTTTTCAGTTAAATGTTTTGCAGTAAAAGCGTTAATCTGCTTGATTTTTAGATTTGTGTAGTGATGTAGAGCCTGGTTCAATATGCATGTATAGTAGAGTCTCCCTAGTTGGGGGCAGCAGAATATTGGGACAATGTTTGAAGATCAGTAACATGCTGAAGGTACACATGTATTTTTAGTTGTGTGTTTTGTCGGGGTGGGGTGCAGCTTTGGTGCTTAATCACCATAGCAACTGCAGGCTGCCATCTTGTGATGGCTGGACCAGGGACCTTTGCTAAGTTGTCTATTATTTAGGCAGCGGCAGATCTATCTATAAATGTATTTAGCGTGGTCCTAGTGTCTGTAACATACTCCTAGCATCTGCATGTAAGGATGTATTCAGTGGCCTGGTCACAGCCGCTATGTGTGTGGTAAGTGGATTGACTTCTGCAGGAGACTGGTGTACTGTGTGTACTGTAGTGATTTCAGTATTTTTTTCAATGTGTTATTTTGCGAACATGTTCAGAGCTGTGTCAAGATGGCAGCCTCTCTTCTATGCCTTCCATCAACTTTTGCCGACTCGTTTCTTCTTACATCTCTGTCTGGCAAGCCCTTTTTTGTTTCTTATTCAGTTAGCTTGCAAATGTCTTACAGTTTAGAGACTAGAAGAGAATATTGAATCTAAAGACTTGATACAACAAAAGGAACTTAGTCAAGCGAGAGACAGACAACAAGTCAACGTTTCAGGGCCTGGCCCCTTCTTCAGGACGGTACAAATAACAAAAAACGAAAGATAACTTGGCTGATAAGGATGCTGACCATGCATGATCATCGTCCTTGTCAGCTGTTTGGTGTGTCTGTGCCATCCTGAAGAAGGGGCCATGCCCTGATACATTGACTTGTTGTCAAACTCTCGTTTGGCTAAGTTCCTTTTGTTGTACCTTGATTACACCAAGCCCCAGTCGCCCCTTTCTTTTCTCTAAAGACTTGGGAAAGTTGTGTAACTTAGTTACGAGACACTGCATGCACTTTTGCTCTCAGTGTTTCCATCCCTGTGGGATGATGCAGTCAGTGGTTACCTATGAATAAACAGTACTCACTTGTTCCCTGTTGAACTAAAACCTAATAGCCAAGTCGTTACTTGGACCTAGGCATGGTTTAAAAATACTGCTTGTGAACTATACTTGAGGTAATATACTTAATTGATCTGGAAAGATATATTGAAATTATTTTTTTATTGGAAAATGTTAAATAGTACTTACCGTTTGGTGTTGAATGTTGTTACTGTACGCATGAAATAAAGTGTAATAAATTCCTGCTTGTACATATTTTTGCCAGCTCGGCACTGTATGTTATTGTCAGTTTCTGACCTTGAATAAAATCCAAGATTTGGTATTTTCTCAGAACTTTTGGAGAATTTAATAAAATTTAAAGCCTCTTTCGAACGAAGTTAATGGGATTAGATTTGAAATTTCTCTTCCCTCCAATAGCCATTTTTTATGAGTTACCATTAACTGTCCTGGTGAGCAGGTGGTCAGTTAAAACAACAAAAACCAGAACTACATTAAAAAAAAACTCATTTAAACAGTGCGGCAGATGCAGTTGGTGATAGCGTTTTCCAACAATACCATGTTTATTTCCCTTACACCATGCATTTGTAGAATAATGTGCTAGGACTGCGAAATGTGTTTTCCCCAGTGGGGGGTGGGGGGGAAGTCAAGAGATCACATCTTGATTCTTGTAACTTCATCACGAATTCCACTGGGTCTTGATGTCATTTTGTCTGTAACGTCAGCGCACCTTGACCTGCCTGTAAAAAAGCAACTTGTCACTGCTCAATTCGTTGCCATTGTGCATGTAACTCCACTGCAACTTAGCCAGGTAAATTTGTGACAGGAAATTTGGTCAAGTAACTTTAGCCAAGCTACGGCTGCTGAAGATGGTATTTTCAAGGCGTTGTTCTACTGCCAAAAAGTACACAGACTGCGTCACACACCACTTGGTCACCCTACCTTACACCCACCAAGCGACCAAGGGCATGTGGGGCGTTCGTCTTGCGTCTGACTCCTCACAAACACAAGACAACAAGACGATGTAGTTTTCCTCAAAAGGACCCGGCCTTATTTATGAAACTACACACTCGCACTCGCTCTCTGATACTCACGCACTTAACAATTCTAAATAAGCGTTCCAAGTACCTCTTGTTGTATTCATGTTTTTTTTTATTATTAAAAGCAACAAACACAACTTGCCTTTAGAAGGAAGGACAACTTGTTGTATTCATGTTTTTTTTATTATTAAAAGCAACAAACACAACTTGCCTTTAGAAGGAAGGACAACTTGTTGTATTCATGTTTTTTTTATTATTAAAAGCAACAAACACAACTTGCCTTTAGAAGGAAGGACAACTTGTTGTATTCATGTTTTTTTTATTATTAAAAGCAACAAACACAACTTGCCTTTAGAAGGAAGGACAACTTGTTGTATTCATGTTTACTTGGTAATGTTAGAAAAATGGAGTTTTCAACTTATTTCCTTCCAGTTCTCTGGTTGGTAGCTTTTGAATATATGTGTGCATATTTTATATCTTATTCTACACTCCTCACAGTATATACACTTACGGACCATTTATGTATATGACAAAAGATGCAACACGTTCTCCAAACCATTACTGTCAAGTTTTTTGCAGTTTCTTAAGAAAACTTGCATTAGTTGTTCGTGAACACATACAGCAGGCAAATGGCTATAGTATAAGGCCAGATGTCAAGTCAGTGTACTCAAGAGGAACAAGCAAATTCTGGATGAGACCTTTTTATTCATGGACACCACACCTGACAACAGGTCAGGGGACGGGGGATTCCTGGCCATACTTGATCACGCCATGCAAGACTGGCATTATACTTGTCCAGACTGCACCTTTCTTTTCTGGACAGCAAATGTACAATGTACCTTAAAAAAAAGAACTTGACCAGAACTACATGTAATGAAAGTAATCACTATGCCATGTCTTGGACAGGTCTTTTTGGGGGGAATAAACCTCCACAAGATTTTTGGCACATCTCAGAAGCAAATCTCCCTCTATCCTTTACAGTTTTTTTTCAACTGAATGTGCTCATGTATGTGGACAAGATAATGCAACATCCCACAAGATATTCGCCGTAATAAAAGTGCAGGTATGCAGAAAGGTCAAAAACATGAAGATTCTTATGGCACAAGATGAGAATCTAGAAAACTCAAAGACATGAAGATATACCTACTTTGTGCACCTGATGAGAATCTAGAAAACTCAAAGACATGAAGATATACCTACTTTGTGCACCAGAACATTCAAGACATGAAAATGCTTGGTGCATATGAGCAGCAAATTATCTCTACTTCCAACAAGCGATTGTGAGAAGCTTTTCATGAATCCTTAAAACATGAACAATCTATTCTTCACGTGGTCCAGAAAAATGCAGCCCTGTAGTAACAACAATTTCACTCAAGTTCCAAAAATCCAGCATAACGGACCAGACAAACTTCAACAGGATAGCCTGAGAAATGCTTCATTCACACCCAATCATCCATCGCTTATAAAACACAATTCCGAAATCACGATGGGATTATCACAAGTGTGGAGGACAGATCATGAACGCAATCTTGATGTTAGACAGGTGATGGAAACTGGTCAGCGTACACCTGTGTTCTCCCATGTAACTGCTGTTTACCACACAAATGTTTGCTGCTGTAACAGACACAAAAATCCCTTAGAAAGTGAGATCCATCAAAATTTGTCCAACAGTAACCTCTCTATGCTTGTCTTTTTTTTCAGAATAAACAACCACACACTGCATGTCATGGCCTTAGATTATGGCGAACCATGTTAAAATTGAAACCAGATATTCCAGTGAAATGTTGATGAAGATTTTAAGCTTTTGGCAACCCTGACATAAAGCCATATTGTGACAGAAAAATGTTTTCTCTTTGCACCGTAAATAGTTTTGCATACAAGTGAACAGAATAGATTTGCTGACACTAGTTTTAGGTATCGTCAGCAATAGTACAGCAGGCCTAATCACTGTAGTGTGCTGCAGCAATGAGATTTAGACTGAGATTACTATATTAGGAATCCCGGAGAGGCAGCTTACCTGCAATGGCGTGTACTTTCTGTCAGCGTCAGGTTCTGTAGATGGATGGTGTTGGCTGTAAGCTCTGTATTACGAACGCTTCCAAAGAAGTCTGTCAGCAAGACTTTATCAGGGTCTCGCTGAAAGAGGTCTTTACGCACATTGACAGTCGATATGCACTGATGACGAGGGCACACTTTTAACTGCACATGCCAAAAAAAAAAAAACCTACTGTCAAACAAGAGCTGAGACCAACACTCACAAACAATTTAACTTGTTAAAGTATGATTTAAAAACAGGAACAAGTGAATGCCACTTGGAGATAAATTGAAGTTAAAAACCAAACTGATCCAAGCTAAATTAAACACAGTTGACAGTTTCAGGGCATTACTCCTTTGGAGAATACAAACACAGACAGATAAAGACAGAAACAGATTAAGCAAAGATGAAAAAACAGGCACTCAGCTGGGTGAAGCAGAGAGATCAAAAGAATGATTAAAAGTCGATCAGAAAACTCCAGCAAACATCAAAAAGAGTGAACTTTTGAATACAAAAAAAAAAGCCCTCCAAAACCGAACACATAAGTGAAAAGGGACTTGAAGCAGAAACATCAGTGTTATGAAACAATATTCAAAACACAATGTGCTGTGCAAGTGCAAGAATGTGCACACAGATATGGTACAGATGAACAAATGACTGTTCTAAACAAATAACCATCCCTCCTAGGGTACAGGTATCCACACGTGGGTGGCAGGTAAGACACTCACAAACTGGCCCACAGTCTTTTTGCTTCCAGGCAGAACTCCCTCCAGAAACTCTAAGGCATGGTATGTGTAACGGTCGATGACATACACCCCCAGTGCTGGATCCACATGGTGCTGCACAAATACAGAATGCACATGATTATCTGGAGCCTCAACCAAGCAAAAACAGACGAAAACAAAGTCAACGGTTCAGGGCACTGCCCTTTCTTCAGGATGATGCAAACACATCATAAAAGAAAGGGCAATGCCCTGAAACACTAACGTGCTTGTCTATTTTTGCTTGGTTAAGTTTTCTTTGTTTTTCACTTTATTCACCCCAAGCAGCAGCCAGGTGTTTCTTCTCACTTTTTAACAGGTAGTGTCTAAATTACAAAAAACAGAAGCTATCTCAGGTTAAAAAAAGAAACAAAGCAGTGGTCAAGAATTTCAGTTCATAGCCCTGCTGTACTTGATGAGCACTGGTGAAGAATGAGGCACAGAAATAGTCACATGGCATACAGCTAGTCACTTGGCATACAGCTAGTCACATGGCATACAGCTAGTCACTTGACATACAGCTAGTCACATGGCATACAGCTAGTCACTTGACATACAGCTAGTCACATGACACACAGCTAGTCACTTGACATACAGCTAGTCACATGGCATACAGCTAGTCACTTGACATACAGCTAGTCACATGGCATACAGCTAGTCACTTGACATACAGCTAGTCACTTGACATACAGCTAGTCACTTGGCATACAGCTAGTCACTTGACATACAGCTAGTCACATGGCATACAGCTAGTCATATGACATACAGCTAGTCACATGGCATACAGCTAGTCACTTGGCATACAGCTAGTCACATGGCATACAGCTAGTCACATGGCATACAGCTAATCACTTGGCATACAGCTAGTCACATGGCATACAGCCAGTCACTTGACATACAGCTAGTCACTTGGCATACAGCTAGTCACTTGACATACAGCTAGTCACATGACATACAGCTAGTCACTTGACATACAGCTAGTCACATGACATACAGCTAGTCACTTGACATACAGCTAGTCACATGGCATACAGCTAGTCACTTGACATATAGCTAGTCACTTGACATAAAGCTAGTCACTTGACATACAGCTAGTCACTTGGCATACAGCTAGTCATATGGCATACAGCTAGTCATATGGCATACAGCTAGTCACATGACATACAGCTAGTCACTTGACATACAGCTAGTCACATGACATACAGCCAGTCACTTGACATACAGCTAGTCACATGGCATACAGCTAATCACATGGCATACAGCTAGTCACATGACATACAGCTAGTCACTTGACATACAGCTATCCACATGGCATACAGCTAGTCACTTGACATACAGCTAGTCACTTGACATACAGCCAGTCACATGGCATACAGCTAGTCACTTGACATACAGCTAGTCACTTGACATACAGCTAGTCACATGGCATACAGCTAGTCATATGACATACAGCTAGTCACATGGCATACAGCTAGTCACTTGACATACAGCTAGTCACATGA
>SMGT01009070.1:47741-61810 GCA_004794575.1 Lanistes nyassanus
AAAGTTAAAATGATAAAATGAAAACACGCAAATTTATTAACACTGATGATGGAGTACACAGTTTTTTGCACTTCAGAAAGTTTTCAGCACCTATTTCCACCTTTCTCCCACGTCTCTATGATCAACTTCCTCTCATGAATAATTGTTTAATTTGCATTATTCCAGCTTGAACTAGTTTACAATGCTGATTACTGCTGCTTCGTTCTTGCTCCTCTCCACTACTTGAATTCTCTCTTCAAGTGTAAGTACATCTTGCTTGCGTTTGTTCGATGCCATTTTCATCAACCTGCTGATAGGGGAGGTAGCTTTGAGCAAACTTAGAAGACCGATGACTTACACAGCAGTTCGTGGTGCTTTTATCTGATTCATATGCCATTTGAGTGCTAGCATCACATGAGACATGGCACAAAAGCCTATGCCCTCTACTCAAGCGTTTCAAAACACACACCGCTACAACCTCCTAGGGGTTCCACTCCCCATCCGCCTTTTACACTCCTGTACATCACGGGTGGAATGGGAAAGTAAACACACAACCAGTCAAATCATCTGCACGCTAACGAGCCCTTCTGGCTTGTTACAATTGCTGCGAATTGGAAATATCGTTTCACAAATGGCGCAGTTATAAGACTGAGGGAATGGTTTTGTAAGGTCTGGCGTGAATGCAGGAAACTTGCCGTTTTTCTTGCTTGTCAGCTGATGACTGGTGAAGTGAAGGATGAGGAAACGATTTTGCATGTTCCAGTTTGCAGGTGGGAAATGTTTTTTTTTATGTTTGCTTTTCAGTTGATGGATTGGGTGCTTGATTCAACAATTTAGTTCCTTAACTCGTGGGACAACAACAAAGAACATCACAGTTTAAAATGCTGCAAAGTTGTTCACAGGGAAGGTCACTCGTCATAAAATTAAGAACTTGATCTTGCAGGGTTGTAATATCTGTCCTTGACGCTGGTTATTGATGGAACTGGGGAATAGTTGCAGTACAGATGTCTTTTATATAAGAAATACTGTCGTCACAGATTTTTCTGTCACGTTAAGGAGAAAGTCTACTAGAGGGGGTCGTATCATTCTAGGGAGGGAACACTGTACAAAGACCCGAATGGAAGAAATTTTTCTAAAAAACGAAGCATAAGAAATCTTCAAGACATAAACTAAACTAGACCAAATTCAAGTCTTCCCATGCAGCACCACACAAAATGGAACATGCACTGTGACGGTACCTTCCCTTTTCCCACATCTGCTCGAAGGCGTCTGCCAGCTCTATGTTAGAGACTTCCTCTGCATCCTGGAACTTCAGGAAGCCATCACCTCCGTGTCCTGAAACAGAGACATTCACGTTCGCCCTAAGTGCCTGTGGACAGTCACCTGCACAGACAAGCAGCACAGCATCCAGACAGCTCATTCTACCAGTGGAGAGAAGTCAATATTTTCACTCAGTCCTACAAAGCACCACACAACATCTAGCTACCTTCTTCTGCACATAAACACATCCGAAAAATCTGCTCAGCACATGCTCATTATAATCAGCACAATATCTAGTTTACCCACTCTGTGTGAGCAGATGTCAATTACGTTCCACTTGACAAGTGTTGACTAACCACAGCACAATATCTAGTTTACCCACTCTGTGTGAGCAGATGTGAATTATATTCCACTTGACAAGTGTCGACTAACCACACCACAATATCTAGTTTACCCACTCTGTGTGAGCAGATGTGAATTATATTCCACTTGACAAGTGTCGACTAACCACACCACAATATCTAGTTTACCCACTCTGTGTGAGCAGATGTGAATTATATTCCACTTGACAAGTGTCGACTAACCACACCACAATATCTAGCCTAGTGACTGGATACCTGTCATGTATACGAGGATGTTGCTTCTTTCGTCAGACAGCAGACGTTTGGAGCGCGGGGTGCTGGGTGGCAAGCGACCTGTGAGAACTCTAATGAAATTTTCTACTGTTACCTGAAAAGCAAACATTTTTGAGGTAAGTAAACAAAATGTCTGCAGACTGTGACGTCTTTCAGGTGAAAATATGGCTTATAAAAGCTTAAAGAAGAGAAAGTCCCAAGTTAACTTACATGTCTATTAGAAAAGACCAGTGAGTGAAGAACACTAGGCAGGTGTTTCTAAAACAAGCTGTGAGGTCCATCCTAAGATTTCTGTAAGCATTGTGAGAAGTTTGGGGGGGGGGGGTTATGCTTTATATGCAGAGTATCTGAGGGAAACCATTTTCTCCATGCTATGGCTCCTGTACACTGAATTAACAATCAGAGGAGTTCAAGATTGTGGTTCCACTGAGTGTCTCTAAGGCAAAATGAAGCAGACTGGGTACATTTTCAGGAGAAAAAAGGCAAACAAACTTTCTTCTTAAGCAGATGATATGAAACAGCTTTGACAACCAACAAACATGTAGTTCTTTGAAGACGTTGTGCCTCTCTCAGTTAAAAGTAGAAGACTAAGTGAAGATCTGTTCAGACAACTTTGTTTACAACAGCCAAATGCAGGACAATAGATTTAACAAAACACTGACAAGAATGTACCTTTTGGTCTTTGACCAAGGGTCAAAAATGCTTGTGTTCCAATTGTCACCATTTAAAAAAACCCAGCAAAGGTCTTACCTCATATCCTCGGTAATCTACTTCCACGTCGTCACCATAAACATTAATCTGCTGGTTAGCATTGTTGAAGACAGTAGCTGCAACATGCATATTTTCTTTCTTTTTTTTTACCCCTGCTAGAATTTAAGTTCTTAAGTACTTATGCAGCTTGACTTTTACTTACACCCTCTCAGACACACTTACCACCAAAACAAACCCCTTCCCCCATGAAAAAAAAAATGTGCAACTGCCCATTGTTGCATAGACAAGCAGCTGCAATGCAGCTTAAATGAAAATATATGGAAGCGTGCATGAAATGTGTTCGAGCGTGTTAAAAATCTTCATTTATTATTATTATTATTATTATAAGCGCCTTCAGTTCAGCCGTGGTGTGGGGACGCACTTCCTGCCACACCACGGGAGAATCTGACTTTTATAGATCGAAGCACAAAGTCTACGGAAGCACACACAGGTACTGGGAAAACGTCTGTTCATCAATTCGAATGAATTTTGGTGGTCACACTGATCTGGAAATTTTCTACCTTATGCAGTTATACAATATTCAAGACCATTCACTCTTCCATTCCCCAGAAAGTCTGAAAACATTGGAATTCAACTGGAATGAGAAAACTGAAAATTAAAGCTGACAAAAGGTTGGAATTTGCCTGGCGACCAAATTACCTGGCCGTGGGTTGCGAGGATTGCATGCCATGTCATCAGCTACCATCAGGATGATGTGGCTGAAAATAAAAATATCAGTTAAGCATCTCATCCATCGTGTGTGTGGCCACAGTCCCCCAAAACTGGACGATCTTCTAAAATACTCTGTTTAGACAGTCTAAATGTCACACAAGTTTAACTCCTTAAAAAGCCCACGTTCTTGCTGACTTGGAAACTGATAATTCACTACAGACACTTTGTTTTAAAGACTACAAAGGATACATATTAATTCTCTGCCGTACAACCCTCATCAAGAACAATTCAGATTTCACTGAATCTGGGCGGCTGCTTCACTTGAAACAAACGTTAAGAACACTGTCTGGAAGTAAAACCAGACACCAGGGTGGCTACTTAATCAGGTTAATGCATTCTGACCACGGTGTCTCAGTCAAATGAAATCCACTTCATATTCTGTTATTCACGTCAACGTACCTGTCTGGTATGCCAAGACGCTTAACACTGCGGTAAATTGACAGTACATTGGCAACATGGCGATAGTTGAACCAGAATCTTGAAGTGTCAACCAGCACAGCCCAGTTGTTAGTGTGACCACTCTTAAAAAAGTCCCCCGCTTGTTCCTTTAACAAACATAGACTAATTGTTATATCAGAGTGTTATGCTATGAAGACTCAATTTTCACCATGCAGTTTGCTTGAAGCAGGCAGTAAGATTATACCACAGTTCTATTTTTGACTATGATGAATAATGTGAGATTGGGGTAAGACATATCTGCTGGCATGCGTTCCCATACTGTATGGCCCACACCACAGAGGTAACCTGTACTTGTAATTGATACCAGAGGGTCCTGGGCTCAGAATCAGATGCTGTGTCCAGCACACATAGCTTCTCGGCACGTGGCACGTGCTTACTGAGCTGATAATCGGGAGTTTTCTTCTGCAGGCGCCCCATCATTTGCCCCCCTTGCCCGTCTCCCAGAACTTTTATCATCTTGTCCCCCCTTACCCCATCCTTATATAGGCTCTGCTATTGACCAAGTTAAACTAATCAGGAATACAGAACGAAGCTGTGCTAACTGATTTCTTGGTAATTCAGGTTTCATATAAAGATGTATGAATGCCGGTAATAAGATCCGAGCCATTGAGTCACGACCGTTGTCACCGGTAACCGCACCTACTGCAATGCAGTACACAGATCAGTAACTGCACACTCACTAATGTTACAGACATGCATAGTATTCTATATTAGAGCAAGAAAATGTTACTTTTATTCTGAAAAACAATAAATCTGAAACTCAGTCACGCGAACACCAACCTCTTGATTACCGGTAACAGACAAGCATAACACACCAAGAAAGATAAACACTGAAATGTGCATGTTTACAGCCAAATTGAAACCGGAAGTGGCTGGAGAATAAAATGATTTAAAATATTTTGATCGAGGATAATCTTTATAGCAAAACGTCAAAGATTTCGAATAAAATAATTTTAAGTTAAATATAATGGGAGAGTTTTCGTTTTACTATGGATGACTTGTTACGTAACTTCCGCCAAGCACTTAAAGCACTTTGTTGTCCTTAGCTACAAGGGAGAAAATAACAGAGTTCTAATACCCTTTCTGATGGTTGTGTCCGAACAAAAATAAAAAATAAATTCAAACGCTGTCAAGTATATCCGCTGTCGCAGCGGCAAGATGTCTTCACAAGATGCAAAGCTGTATCTCTCTGAAAGAGATGTACCAAGGCTGTTTGAGGTAAAATAATGTAAGATCTACGCTAAATTGCTACCATTTGCTGATTTGGTGACGGCCTATACAAGAAGTGCAAGATTATTGAAATGGTGGGATTTTTTAAAATTAGTGTAAAAACCAACAGAACCAGCACTAGCAGAAGCTAGAACCACGTTAGTAAACTTTATATAAAGCATACTGTACAGCGGTGTCTGCATGTGTTTCTAAAACAGTGGATTTGTGCTTGTTTTTTCAATTGGTTGGGTACGGGTGGAGGGTGGATGGGTCGAATGGTGGAGGGTGGGGGGTAAGCGTAGACTGTCAAATTATGAAAATATTACGCCTATAGATGTGTTTTGATTTTTAATCTCTTTATGTATACATGTGTATTTTTATGTTTTGAAGAGTGATGATTCAGCTATGTGTATACCTGTATAGTTCGTGTGTGCACAAACTGTTAATTATCATTACATCTTGATCAGTTGCACTTTGCAATATTAATTAAAAGTCTGATTATGTATTAATCACATAATAAGTCTGATTATGTCTTTTTGCAGCATCTGATGCTAACAAATGTTACATTCTGCAAGACATGTTGTGATAACTTCCTATAAAAGTTCTGATATCTTCATACATCTTAAACTGGCTTGGAAACATTATTTCTTCTGTGCCTGTAGAATGCCCCTTCAGATTTCCTTTCTTTTTTCATTTATTTTTTCTGTTCCTTCTGACAGTGCTTGATGACAGGTCTGATGTTCCACCGGCCCTCTGACCACATCCAGTACCTCATCGAGTGCCTGCAGAAGGTGAAGCAAAAAGGACAGGAAGAGCTGCGATGGAACATTTTCGTTGACATGCAGCAGGGCAAGACACCGCTTCCTCCAATACCACCCAGCAATGGACATCGTCCCATCTCGAGGGAGCTGTGTTCAGACTCTGCAGGTGAGTGTGATATCAGAGCCTACACATCCCATGGTATTGAAACCTGGTAATACATGGTTATTCTGAAAAGTGTGAAATCTCTTTTCAAATGTAAGAAATATGATACTTTAGACACAGTTCATATGTAGAATATTCTTTCTTTTTGACATCTGTGGTTCCCCTTCAGGGTTCCGTTCTTATGAATGGAAATTCTCATTTCTGAAAAAAATTGGACTTAGTATGTTTATTATGTCAGATGTTGGAGTCATATTAAAATGGTCAAGATTAAATATGAGACACACTTTGTCTGAACCAGGGTATTTTTGGAGTTGGCTGTTCAAACATGAAGGTAAACCAAAAAGCTGTTGATTGGGGTTTCATGGAGTGTGTCCTCAGGTTTGGATTTGATGCATGGGAAGAGTGTCTTCAGTTGATGTGCAGCAATAAGCTTTTCATTTCAGTTGGATTATTACCTTGGGACACTATGGGAAGCATTTGTCATCACAGAAACCACTCTCACGTTCAGAATGTTGCTTCCTGGGGACATGTTCATTGGTCAGAAAGAACGACAGCAGATCTCCCCCCAAAGAACTTGCTTTTTTCTGGGAGGTGCCTCTGTTCAGGAAAATAAGGGACAAAGACACTGGTGCAACTTGTGCATTATGAGGACAGAATTCATTGTTAAAATCTTGCCATTTGGCATTTAAATTGGACTTTTTATTTATTTGATTCAGTTTTATCTTGAAAATGTCATCTTTGACGTGAAGGATGGTATGCAGATGTGGGCTAAGGGTAAAGTTTTGGGCAAGAGTTAAGAAAACTTTTCTTTCTTTTTGATTTCTCCTTGGTGTTAGGTTGATGGTAGCACATCTGCATGTCAAGCACGAGACCTTCTGTGGTTTTGAGTTAGGAGGATTGCAGCTTTGCATGGAGCATTCTTACACAGCATTTTGTCCATCATCATCAGTCTGGGCTTTTGTTCGAATGCATGCCTTTTTGGGCTGAGAAGGCAGTCCATGTGCTGCTTGGTCTTTTGGAATGCCATATGCTAATGGATTTTTGTGAACATTGGGAGGAGACATTCTTTTTAACATTCTCCTGCATTATACATCAACTTCACCCATCCTTTGAGTTTTAAAAAAAACGCAAAAGCTTTTTCTTGTCTTATTGGTGTGTGTGCTTGTGTGTATATGTGGGTGTTTATGTGTTCATGCATGCATTTCTGTTTGCATTTTTGTCATGACAGGTATTTTAACATTATTTTCTTTCCATGTCACAAACGCATACAACTCGTCAGAACCTCCAGAACCTACGAATGTCAAGAAGGGTGAGAAAATGCAAACTATCGTTATACGATTTCTGTTATAGTTACTGGTTGCTGGCTTTTAGACTTGCCTCAAAATATTCAGTTTCCTGATTCTTACATAGTCTCATTTAATACAATCATAGGAATAATAACATTGTCGGGTTTGACTTGGAGTTTGGAGATTCAAACTGGATTTAAGTAGGGACATCTCAGGACTCTTCTGGATTTGTGGGTGTTTAAGAGAAAAGAAGTGAAATAAATCACAACATGAAAATTTTAACATTACAGGATTCATTAAAAATTAAACAATTGAACATTACAGGATTTTTCTTATTAGGAATATGTTCTCAGTCAAGTGATGAGCATTTTTTTTTTCAGATGATCGACCAAGAACACCTGGTCAAACTACTTCACCCCTTCCCCCTATTAAAGACAAGAGCATTGCTTATGTACCCATAATATTTCTTATGGGTAAGGGAATTTGTTCATTTCCCTGTTTATGCAGACAATTTCAGAATGCTTTTATGTCACGAAAATGAAGCTTGAACAAATATTTTAAGTGCAGTATTTATTTATTTCAGTAATGTTTACAGATGAAAAGATTCTAGACTGATATATATCTATAGATATTGCTATGTGTCTTGGAAGAGGCCTTATTGTAAATAATGGTCGCACATAATGTATAATAAGTTTGCAACATTGTCTCTGCATCATAATCGGCGCATGAGGTGGGGTCAGTTCGGTGCAAAAGTTGGTAAAGCCCAGATGTCGTCTAGGTGAGGGATTTGTTTCTGACAAGTTTGGTTACTCTGTTTATTGGTTACAGGGGGACCTGGCAGCGGAAAATCTACTCAAGCCAACCTTCTTCTTCAGAAATACCCAGGGTGGGAGACGGTCTCCATGGGTGAGCTGCTTCGATCCGAGGTTTCAAAAGAAAGCTCCGGAAATGCCAGGTGGAAGATGGTGAATGATCTCATGTCCCAGGGAGAAATGGCGCCACAGGTGTGTAACTGTGTAACTGCATGGTGTCAGGGGCAGACAACAGCCTCTGTTCACACCATAGGTGGAATGTTGCAAGTGCTTTTCTCTCCAAGACTTGCTGGCAAAACTAAATCAGGTTTTGTTTTTGGTTGTTGTTTTGTGCTCAACGTCAGACTGTGTCCTCCACAATCTGTCCATAGTACTAAACAGGAAAAACCCCTGAAATAATGCTCCCTGAAAGTGTTACATGTTGTCAGTACTCTGTCATGCAAACCCAATTTCTAAGCCTTAAGATGCACGTGCACAGGTAAACAGCTTAGAAGAGCGCTTGTAAATTATGCTTGTCAGCGTAAATGTAACAACAGATATATGTTGTAATTTGTGTTCCTTCGAGATGCGGCAGTAGACAGCTTGAAAAGTGAAACAAAATGAGTGAGGAACCAAGTGGGAGATAACCTGGAGAGTTATAATTCATTGGATGAAAGTGGTTTAATGAACATCATGTGATTATAAATCGTGTTGTTTTCTCAAACCTAGTCTTCAAATAATGGAGTCTAAGAATGAGTGTTATGTTTTCAAACTTTGAAGTTTTCCCTGGCTAGCTTTGAGTACTCACAAGCCAAGGCACGGAACAAACAACATTATTAAACAAAGTTTGTGCATCAGGGGAGGCAATCAGGTCATTCGTTTTAATTTGCCATTAAAATTTGTTTAGTTTTTGCCATCATTTGAAAAACTTTCAGTTGGACCAGCACCATTTTTTTCAACAATTGCTATCATATGCTGCACTGACGTTTTGAACCAGGTTTGTAGGCAACAACAATAGGAAAACAAAGTAGTTTGCATGTACCCCTACTGCTGCAGATGCTGCATTGCGTCGTGAAGTAGGAATGGACTTTTTTTAAACTGCTTAAGATTCGTTTTGTCAAATAGAAAATTCATAAAATGGTTCTTTCCTTTTCTGTACCTTGTTCCTGCCCATTTAATTCTCCCGCCCATCCACTGACTCTGTCGTTTTTGTGTATCGTCCGGTATTATTATCCTTCTCTTTACTAATCTCAATTCTGAATACATTTCTGGTATCATCTGGAGAAGGTGCGGCGCAGAATGAAGTGCAACTCATTATTTTCTTTCAAAGTTGCTTCATTTGACAGCTTTTGAAAGCAGGGCATGCAGCAGAAACTTTCTTCTTAGCGGATAGATTCCTCAGGTTAGAATTGCCACCTTCCAGCCTTCACACAGCCACCTGGCTGCTTAGGATTCTAGGAATTAAACAATTAGGTACTTATATTTGGGATGGGAGGGGGGATGGTGTGAACAATATGTTCTTTTATGTTGTTTTTGGTTGTAACCAGGATGCAGTGAAGTAATTGTGTGTTGTTTTTGGTTGTAACCAGGATGCAGTGAAGTAATTGTTTGTTGTTTCTGGTTGTAACCAGGATGCATTGAAGTAATTGTGTGTTGTTTTTGCTTGTGACCAGGATGTGGTGGGGGCACTTCTGGTGCAGGCCATCAGAGACCGTCCTAAAGCAAAGGGCTTCATCATTCAAGGCTACCCCAAAGACATTGAGCAGGCTAGAGAGTATGACAGACTGGTGAGGCTGTGTGTTGATTACCATTGTATACTGTACAATAATATTGTGCATTACCATTGTATACTTGTACACTACTATTGTACATTACCATTGTATACTTTTACACTACTATTGTACAGTTAAGGTTGACAAGGATCTGGATACTGGCGGTAGTCAGCGTTTATGTATTCTGTGTTTTAGTGAACAATGAAAACACCTAGTGTACAATTTCTTGACATAGGTGCATGTCATTAGAGTAATGAAAATTAATACTGATCTGATCGTTTTTATAAGTGTCTGATTAAAACATTGGGATATTTGATACAACTTGTTGAAAGACATGTAAAAATGTCACAGTCAACATTGGGATATTTGATACGACTTGTTGAAAGACGTGTAAAAATGTCACAGTCAACATTGGGATATTTGATACGACTTGTTGAAAGACGTGTAAAATTGTCACAGTCAACATTGGGATGTTTGATACAACTTGTTGAAAGACGTGTAAAAATGTCACACTCATAGCGTCAGGACTTTTATTTAGGTGGGCCGGGTGGATGCCGTCTTCTTGCTTGACTGCGAAGAAGAAACTCTGTCCAAGCAACTGCTGAAACGGGCTGCAACAGATAAGCGGATTGACAACAATGTCAACACCATTGCCAAGCGTATTCAATCTTTTAAAGAGAAGACACTTCCTGTACTGAAACATTATGACGACATGGGAAAACTCTTCATCGTACGTTATTGCCCCTGATTTGTCTACCAGCTTTTGTCATCAGGTGTCCACCAGCCTTTATCAGTTCTTTATGTGTCCACCAGCCTTTATCAGGGTTAGGGTTTGTAGATAATGTATGTGCTTATTTGCAGTTATAAGGCTTGCAGCTTTCTGAGTCATCCTAAGTGTAATGCAGCATGTATTAATAATATTAACAGTGTGTTTTAATAGTATTAACAGTGTGTATTAATAGTATTAACAGTGTGTGTTAACAGTAAGAACACTGTGTATTAATAGTATTAACAGTGTGTGTTAACAGTATTAACACTGTGTATTAATAGTATTAACAGTGTGTGTTAACAGTAAGAACACTGTGTATTAATAGTATTAAGAAAGTGTATTAATAGTATTAACAAAGTATTCCCTAACAGCTTCCCACCAATAAATGCCTCCCCTGCCTCCCATCCCCCATCTCTCCCCCCGCCCACACACACATAGGCTTCCAAGGTCCATTTTATTGCTGTGGCTTAGAATCATTCTGTGCCTTGAGCTTGCGAAACATTCAAACGGTCTGATGCCTGAGGCTGCTGTGCTGCAGGTGGAAGGGGAGAATGAGGTGGAGGAGATTGCTTGGGAACTTGCTGGTCACTTTGAACAAGTCACTGGACAGAAAGGTAAAGCCTTGAATGTGCTTTGGGTGAAATTAAAATAAACTTTTACCAGAATAGTTTTTAACTGTAAACATATAGTCCATGATCTCTCTTACCATTTCTGACACATATTTATCGGCCTTCTAAATTATGTGGATTACTGTTTTTATTTAACTGCTTGCACACCTTGGCCAAAGTCACTGAGTGCAAGTAACGTGTTGTCAAACACCTTTTGAAACGGAAGGCATAGCACAAGCCCAGCAGCAGAAGCAGAAGCAGCAGACGATAGAGCAGACGGACCGACGTTTGGGCGGGTCATCCTCCAGGGCACCGTCTCCCTCAGCACCACCACCAGACAACGACGACCGTCAGCATCTGCCAGCTCACCTGCTGCCACCTGAGATTAAGGTCAAAGATGAGGGTCGGAGAACAGGCCTTCCAACAGCACCCATCATCTTTTTTGCTGGTATGTCAACAACATGGTATGCAAACAATGCAGTTTGTCAACAACACAGTATGCCAACAACACGACATGCCAACAACACAGTATATCCACAATATGACCAACAACATGGTATGCCAGCAGCAGAATTTGCAAGCAAAACAGTATGCTGACAGCATGGTATGCTAAACAGTTATAGTCGTATAGAACTGTTGTGCTTACTACACATAAACAGTGGTAGACATGTAGGATTAAACCCTTACTACATGTATAAACAGTTTTGCTCGATGTTTTTGTTTGTTGTTTTATTTTTCTTCTTTTGTGTAGAAGGACTAAAGTAGGTCTTAGAACATGAGAGCTGATTTACAGATATTGCCACAAAGTCCAGGTAGCTCTGTCAGAAAACAAACATTGTCTTAGAACATGAGAGCTGATTTACAGATATTGCCACAAAGTCCAGGTAGCTCTGTCAGAAAACAAACATTGTCTTAGAACATGAGAACTGATTTACAGATATTGCCACAAAGTCCAGGTAGCTCTGTCAGAAAACAAACATTGTCCGTGGGCAGGCGGCCCAGGAAGTGGCAAGGGGACCCAGTGCAAGAAGGTCACCCAGCGCTATCCAGGTGCCGTGCATATCTCCATGGGCGACATAATTCGACAGGAGATTTCTGCACGAGGGGACGCGGATGAGAAATGGTCTATGATCTCTGACTTGCTAAGGCAAGGAGATCTGGCCCCAGCGGTGAGAAACAGACAAATGGAATTGACTGTTTGTGCATAGTGTCACCACTTTTCTGGTGTTCATTGCAAAACTATCTCCCACATAGATTATTAACACTTTTAATAATAATAATAAGGATTCTTCTAGAGCACTATTACCCCAAAGGGCTTAATGTGCTTTACAAAAACAACGAAGACAGCCACAGTATCACATAGTATATCTACACACCACATGCAACCACATAAAAACACACCACCACCAAGCTTGCATAGTCGGAATCTATCTCTCTCTCACACACACTGTCACTCTCTCTCCTTCTCCCTCTCTCTCTTATCCCAAATCCTACTTTATTATATACCCTGCATTCACTGATTGTGGGTACACAGTACATTATTAAGCATTTCTGCTGTTATGAACGTTAAAAAGGTGTCTTTGCACCACTGGAAGTACATTATCTCTTCTCATTTATTTCATGCTTCTGTTTCGTCTAGTGAGGGACATACTTTAACCTGGATTATCGTTGGGCAGCTGAATGTTTTATTACGGGTAACATGTACAGCTCCACGCTTTTGGTGATGAACAGACAAAGCCCAGCTAAGTCTCAGCCGATGCCACAAGCTTTGTAAACATGAAATAATTTCACACGGATCTGCCATTCCCTCCGTTAGTTCCTTGCTGCTCATGTTGTGCCTTATTTTGTCACGGCAGGAAGAGACCATCAGCCTGCTGATGGAGTCACTCCAAGCCCAGCCGGATGCTCATTTCTACCTTGTTGAAGGCTTCCCCAGAAACCTCCAGCAGCTGGAAGACTTCAACGCCAAAGTAAGTAGCAGCCAGACACACCAGGTGTGCATGTCTTGTGAATGTCGTACCTTACAGTCAGCTCCACTCTGCTGTTCTGGGACTATGGTGGTTGGAATGTAGCATGCACAAAAGTGTCACGCTACAGTGTTGTGGTTATGCTGTCTTGCTACAGTGCGAGTCACAGATTGCATTTAATGTTTTTCCGACATGAGTCACGTTAGAAGCATGTGACATAGTAATGTTTTTTTCTGAGATGAGTCACGTTAGAAGCATATACACAGTGACATAGTAATGTTTTTTTCTGAGATGAGTCACGTTAGAAGGATATGCACAGTGACATAGTAATGTTTTTTTTCTGAGATGAGTCACGTTAGAAGGATATGCACAGTGACATCGTAATATTTTTCCCGACACGAATCACGTTAGAAGCAAAGGCACAGTTATATAGTAATGTTTTTCCGACATGAGTCATGTTAGAAGCATATGCACAGTGACATAGTAATGTTTTTGTGGCATGAATCTCAGCAGAAGTACATGCGATAGTCATGGTTTTCTGACACAATTTTCAACAAAAACCAGGTGTACCATTGGGTGCCAGCCATTTCACACATTTTTGATTCATTTAGTTTGGCATGGGTCATTTCACCCACTCACCTAACCCTACAGGGACGTCGTCGCCGGTTAACCGGCGACGACGTAAATGAGCCAAGAGGACGCGGTGCCGACAAACTTACGACGAATTCAAAACTTTGCAGCGACGCATTTAACGGTGTAAGGGAGGTAAACCTTATATCATTGTGAAGCTCTATCATCGGTTGTTTCCCCTGCACTGTCTAAATGAGTTTCGGAAACAGTTTCGGCTTGCCAAACGAGGTTTAGAGTAGTGACCCTCCAGGTCTACTTCCGTCGTTCACACTGGATCTACGGGTTTAATTTGTTGTGT